>JAUZNK010005970.1:1179-25777 GCA_035046665.1 Euphysa ruthae
ACTGAAACATTTGTTGAGGAGCATATATCTTCTATGAATGAAATCCTGGACCTCCGTGCGGAGAGTAAACTCGATGACATTATTTTAGAAGGAAGTAAACCCATTGATTCAGACAAACTATTTTTTTCAGAAATGGATGATGAACTTTCACAATCTTTTATTGAAGAGCATGTTTCTTCTATGAGGCCACGTTCAAACCATAGACCTGGTAGTCAAATTGATGATATTATACTAGAAGGAAGTAAAGCAATAGATTCAGATAAACCACTTATGGTAGAGAAAGAAGACAAACTCTCAAATTCATTTATTGAGGAGCGAATATCTCATATGAGACCAAGGTCTAATCATCGCTCTGATAGTAAAGTTGATGCCATAATACTAAGTGGAGCTAGAGTTATCAATTCTGATAAGTCCCTTTTTGCAGAAGAAGATGAAGATTTGATTACTGAAACATTTGTTGAGGAGCATATATCTTCTATGAATGAAATCCTGGACCTCCGTGCGGAGAGTAAACTCGATGAAATTATTTTAGAAGGAAGTAAACCCATTGATTCAGACAACCAATTTTTTTCAGAAATGGATGATGAGCTTTCACAATCTTTTATTGAAGAGCATGTTTCTCCCATGAGGCCACGTTCAAACCATAGACCTGGTAGTCGAATTGATGATATTATACTAGAAGGAAGTAAACCAATAGATTCAGATAAGTCATTGGTAGCTGAAGAAGGCAAAAACTTGATTACTGAAACTTTTGAAGAACAAATGTCTACTTGTAATGAAAATGTCATCCTTTGTGAAGATAGTAAACTTGATGATATTATTTTAGAAGGAACTCAACAGATTGATTCAGAGAAACCTTGTCGGTTAGAAAAGGATGACGAACTTTCACAATGTTTTGTTGAAGAACATGTTACTCCTATGAGACCACGATCAAATCATGAACCTGGTAGTCAAATTGCTGATATTATACAAGAAGGAAGTACACCAATAGATTCAGACAAATCATTAATTGCAGATAAATATAATAATTTGATTACTAAAAATTTTGTTGAGAAGCATATATCTAATCAGAGTCCAATTTCTGAGTGTCGCACAGGTAGTCAGGTTGGCCATATTATGCTAGAAGCGACTAAACCCATTGATTCTGAAAAACCACTTCACTTAGAAAATGATGACATGCTATCAAGACCAAAACCTGGTAGTCAAAAAGATGATATTATTTTGAACAATCTAAAAAGTTTTGATTCAGGAAAATCATTTATTTTGGATAAGGAGGAGCATAATATAACTGAAACATTTGCTGAGGAACATATATCTCTGATTCCAAATGCGTATGCAAGATCAGATAGTCAACTCAATGGTGTTAATTTAGAAGCAACTAAATCAATTGATGCTGACAAACTACTTCAATTACAAAAGGATGAATTGATGGATTCTTTTCCAGAGAAGAATGGATCTACTGTATCTCCAAGTGCAGATATTCACATTGATAATACTAGTTTTGAAGGAAGTAAAACCATTGATTCAAATTCATTTCTGCTTTCTGATAAGGAATGTAAAGATTATATTTCTTTTGTAAGGGACGATCTTTCCCCTTCAATTCCGCAATTAAGTTACACCTGTGATATTCCTTCTGATGATGTCATTTTAGATAACATTAAAGTTAAACTCGAGGAAGTATTTTCATCAGTAAAACAAAATGTAATTGACATTGTAAAGGAAGAAAGAGCTAATATGAATTCACAAAATGCAACTATAAACGAATCAATTGTTTTGAATGTTGATGAAAATTTGAGTGGTCAAGAGAATGAGATTTTTGAGCGAACAAAAGTTAAGGGCGAATCTCTCAAGAAATCATTTGATGTAGAAAATGTGTTGGATCCATTATATAATAAAATTAATAATCCAGATACAAATTCCTCAAAAGAAGAAAATCATCCTTCTGAAATAGGACTTTTGTATCATTCGACTCCTTTGCAAGTTCAAGACACCAGTAAGATAGAAAGAGATAAATATATCAAACCTATGAGTTTGGGTTTGCTAGATGATATATCTATCTTAAAGCAAAGCGGGCAGATAAAAGATAATGAAAAGCTTTATGAAGATTCAACTACTCAAGAAGAAGCTAATATTTATTCAAAAGTGGTATGTAATGAAAATGCATATGAAAGAGATACTATTAAAAAAGAGAACATTTCACATTGTGCTCGTCAAACAAGCCAAGAGGGTAAAAGTAAAGAAGCAATTTGTGAGAAAGGTCATTTAAAATGTGAAAATAATAAGGAAAATTCACAAGACTTAGATGAACAAAATGAAGAAATCCCTTTTATTTCGCGTGAAGGTTCGTTGAATTTTAAAATATCAAAAAATGGTGTAGACAGCTTATTTGACTCCGGAATTGTTGAGGAAACATTTGATAAGACCATGTTAAAGGATGAGCCTGTTATTCATGCATCATTGAAACTAGGCATGTTAAAATCGTTAGATCAAAACAACGCTTTGGTTGGTTTCAGTGATACAGCTGCCTGTTTTTTTGAAGGTGATATACAAAAAACTCATCTCCCAGATAAAGTAAATGAAGCTAAAGTAACGGGCATATTTGATGGACCTAATAACTTTTCAGTTGATGAGACTGAAAATAAAAAGAATTATAAGGAGTTTGTAAGTCACGATGAAAGTTATTCTCTCACATTTAGCAATTCGTTTAGTGATTTACCATCACATGTCAGTGAAAACGATCAGTTTGATACTCCTCAAAATTGTGCTTTTGGTATGAATAATGATAATGTTTTGCGCTTAGGGTCTCTAAAATCCATCAAATTTGAAACTGAGGAATCTGCAGAATCTCAACCTTCACAACATATATCTTCTGATAATAACATGATTCAATCACTGAATGTAAGTACTCTACGTTCATTTCCTATGGAGACAGATAGTTTTTTACCAAAGGATACAACATGTTCACAAAATACCAGTGATGATGAAGTATATGTTAAATTACCTCCTGATGATTCTAAACATAGCCTCAATTTCCCTGATCATAATCTAAGCTGCCCATCTGAAACTGGTGGTTCTTTTACTGATTGCTCTATGCTTGGAAGTGACGAAGGGTTGATTCCTTATCAAAGAATACCACCAGATGAAATTAGAGGTGATAGCAAAATCAATTATTTACATACACCGGTTGATGTATTTGATGAGTACGATATTTCGTATGCTGAAAATTCGTTTTCTCAAATGGATGGAGTGATTCATTATCAACGGTTACCTCCAAATCATTTTCATGAATCACCCCAACAAACTTATGCACAGAGAGAATTTCCTTATAAACCAATAGGCTATCAACATAATGAATTGAGTAATTATAACCAATTGAAATCTGATGATGGAATAGGATCAGATTCCCGAAGAAGCTCTTTTTTAACAAATGCTAAAAAGAGAGAAGATGAAATTGAGGTAATACCATTTAGCCCAATGCAATCTATAGAAGCTCCATCATTTAATAATGGTGATTCTCAAAGATATACAATGGATAAGAAGTTTGTAAGCATCTTTTTTATTTTTATTACTTACAATTTGAAATAATGGTTTTGACTATATAAAATCTAACAGTGTATTAATTACTTCTATGCACCTTAGGGATCTATTTTATAGAGTAGATGGTAACTTCAGGTAAAGATTAGGGATTTATGTTAAAAGATAAATAAGTGATTAGATGGTGAATGTCTGAGGTTATAAACTAAAAAATAATGTCAGAGGCTGGACTACTGAGGTTATTAATTAGAGTATAATGTTGAAGGGTGAATGTCTAAGAGTATAAATCAGGGTATAATATAAGTTAGATAATAATATTAAAGGTTGAGTGTCTAGGGTAGTGAATAGTGTTGAAGTATTATTGGTTGGTAGGATAGATTAGATAACAGTCTTGGCGGGTGATTGTCTGAGGGTGTAGATTAAAGAACAGTATAGGAGGTTGAATGACTTAAGAGATTTTATAAGAGTGTTGGAAGGTATTGAGTTATAGTTAGGGGGCAATATTGAGTGTTTAGTTAGAGAATAATGTTGGAGGTAGAATGTTGGAATATTAAAATATAAATTGAAGTCAGTGTTTGTGGCTGAATAGTGTTGGAGGTTGAATGACTGAGGATGTAGATTAGGAAATAGCGTTGAAAGGCAAATGAATGATGTTCTAGATTAGGAAAGTATTCTAAGGCTGAATGAGTAATAATATTTATTAGAAGGCTTGGAGTGTGAATATCTGAGGATTTAGATTAAGAAACTTTGTTGGAGGATGAATTTCTGGCTATGTAGTTTAAGGAACAGTGTTGAAGGGTAATGTCTAGAGATAATTTGGTAATAATTTTTGGTGTCGATATCTTAGGGTATAGATTGTGGAATAGTGTTGGAGAGTGAATGATTGAAGGTATGGATTAGGCAGAACAGTGTTGGAACATGAATTTTTCAATATCTAGGTTAGGTAACTGTTTGGGTGGATGAGTTAGGGTATAAATTATTGAACTCTCTTGAAGAGTGAAACATCTATCATAATGATTAGAGAAGTAAATGGCTTAGTTTATGAATTAGAGAACAGTATTGGAAAGTGAATGATTGAGTGAAGGTTGTCTTATTATATAAATTATTGTGAGTATAAATTATAAAACAGTAAAGGTGAAGGGTGAACGTCTAAGATATAGATTATAAAGCAGGGCTGGAGGTTGAACGAGTGAAGTTATAGATTAAGAAATGGTGTTGGTGGTTCCATGAATATAGATTAATGAGCAATATTTGATCCTAAATGCATGAGGTAATTGATTATTGTGTTGGAGAGTGAGTAACTGAGGTTAAAGATTAAAATTTTTGTGTTCTAGGATTTATGTCTGAAGGTGTACATTATAGATCAGTGTTGTATTTTTCATTTTTTTAGGCTAATATTTATTGAAGAGAATAACTGGGAGTGTGTTATAGAACAGTGTTGATGAGTAATTGAGTGAAGGCATAAATTAGGGGACTTCGTAAGAATTTAGTTGACTTAGATTAAAGTGCAATGCTGAAGTTTGAATGTCTGAGGCTTTCTTTTAAGGAATAATGTTGAATTCCAGTTGAGGAAATTTTGTTCATTTTTGGGATAACCCAAAATTTTTCTTTTCTATTTGAATTATATTTTAAAGATCAAGATAGGCGTCATGCAACCAACTAATTATGAAGTTGTATTATCATGCTGAATATCTTACTGTTTTAGTGGGTTTTATCAGACTTTCAAACCTTAAAATAACATTTAGGGAGATTCCCAGTAAATAAATATAAAATATAGTCCTGCCATTTATTTTTAAATTGTCTACTTTTAATAAATTTTAATTTCAAAGTATTCTTACTTTATTTATATTTTGATGTTGTTGTTTGTCTTTCAATAATTTTTATATATCAATTATTAAAGTGAAGTAGAATCTCAAAACTTTGCAGTTTTGACTCCGAGTATATAAATTATTAGGTAAATTGTAAAATAACAAAGATAGCCCTGTGAATTATTCTGGGTAAATTAAATTAATTTTTTTCTAAAAAATGGTTTCCTGTGTTTAGAGAGAAGGCTTTAAGATGAAAGTGAGTGGTAGGTTTGTCATGGTAACCAACTCAAAGTTTGTTCCTGATCGCATCGTGATATTTGAGGGGGAAGCTATAACATTTAAACTCTCTGATAATTCCAATCAAGATACCAGCATATATCAGGTATTGTTTTTGCTATGCCTCCAAATAAGATTTACTTTCTGAATTTTTTAAGGGTGGAGATGAACAGTTGAAATCAGAGAAAATAAATGTTTCCGTTTTTTAAAATATTTGAAATTTCCACGAGTTTGAAATCAAAGGAATGTAGTGTCACTAATTGCGTTATAAAAAGATAAAGTAAAATTATTTAAAAATTCATCACCTTCTTCAAAAATGAATACCTGTTTACAGATATAATATCATTTGTTAAATGCTATAGAACTTTCTGATTTGTAGAATAATCAGGATTCATACATGTCAGGGTAAACCTAGAAAATTAAAAACTTTCTTGAATTTGACACTGTTAAATATGTACAATGGATCAATTTTACAACACATTTAGTGCCTTGGTCCCAAATATTATTTATCTCCTAACGATTCTTTCTGATTTTTTTGTGAAACGAACTGCTGCTTCTGGTTCAAATCTGGAATTTGATTCCTTCAATGATATTTTCTAATTTTTTATCTGAACTTAAATGAAACCATTTTAGTGGATTAAGTGGTCAAAAATTGCAGGTCGAGCATACTGGAATTATTTATGTTTCTAAAGCATTTTTGGATGGTAGTATGATAGCATAAATCGTAACTTGATGAAGAAAGCAGAAAAACATTTATAATTAAGACATTAAACCAGTAAATATTATTACAGATAAAGAGAAAATAGTAATCCAAAAAGCAAATTTTAATGCAAAGTGCTGATATGACAAAGTTTTTTGCCAAGAAAGCAGCTACTTTTAAATTTAAGTGTGATGAAACAAAAAAAGAAATCAAAGCGTTGGAGAAGGCATTACTGGGAATATAAACAAAAAAGCCAAAATGTACCTTATGATTATAAAATAAATAATGGATGTAGCTGTTCATGATAGACTTTAATTGTGTTCCTTATTCCTTCCTCTTTCATGTTACACATCATATTTGGTCCTTTAAGGAGGTTGTCTGTTTTTTCTTTCTCAGTCTCTTTTAAATACATTTTATTACTAATTTGTTTGTCTTGAAAAGAATATAGCTAATTCATCATCTAGGTCTGGAAGTTAAAATTTTTTTACAAAATAATTAAGGGATAATCAGGGAGAATGAAGCCAAAAATTTTTATGAAACCTAAAACTATTTGAATTATTCCGTTTGCTGAAAGTTTAGTGTAAAACTTTTTAGTGTAATAAATTTTCCATAAATATTTATTCAGTTCTGTTTTTACTTGTTATAAGATATTTTGTAGCTCTACTTAATTAATTCGATTATTAAACCCTGATGAAGCAAGATTTTATAAGTCGTGCTCATGGGTCTGTGTTTCCATCTGACTTTCTGTGGATCCTCTCTCAAAAACCTTATAAATGATTGTTTTGAAACTTTGCATGTCTTCTATTCACATACCCTTTAGAAAATTTCTTATGGTTTTCAATAAAACTCTTGCTGCTTCACTATGGGTCCGTACCAGTTGTATATTTTCATTTGAGAGAGAATTTGGGCAATATATCATGTTTTTGGCAATTTATACAACTAAGTTAAAAGTTCGTTTTCAAATTTTGCTTACCACCTACCAAAATTTCTAGTTCCTTAGCAGCAGGTTCTTAGCAACAGAATTTTTTATTGTACTTTCTCGATTTTAGAAATTAATCAAAATTTAATCAAGGAATATTTGTTGAAATTTGTACTAAGATAAGCATCTATATAAGACAACATTAATGCCATATATATGTATATATATATATATATCATTGATAAGCCATTGATGGGCCCATTTCAAGCACAATTTTAAATTTTGTTAATTACCCAAAATTGAGTAAGTATATCTCAAAAGCATGTATAGGAAATTATTATTTATTAAAATTAATTCAATAGATTTTTTTCAAGTATTGTAAGTAACCATAGAAAACTTAGCATGACCTAAATATCTACAAATTCTTGCTTCTTAAAGTAAAATATCAGCATATTATTGTAAATAATTAGTTTTTTTTTTTTTTTCTTATATCTATCTTTAAATTCTGTGGAACCTGTGAATTTTCACTTACTAGATTTGATGTTGAGGAGTAATTTTACATTTTAATTTTGGCCATTTAAGTTTATTATCCTAATTTTTTATGTAACTGTTGATTTAGGTTTATAGAAGTAAAGAAGGTACTGTGAAGGTTGATGGGGGTTATTCTAGTGATGAAAACCTTCAGACAACAGGGAGCTGGACACAAGAGTTCAATCTCTCAAGAGAATACCATTTTAAATAGTAATTTTTGTTTGTTAGACCACGGCGAAACTTATTTGGGTCCTATGTATTCACTCATTTATGTTCGTTTGTTTCCCAATTTTATTTCGAATTTTGCATGAAGATAAAGAACCATTCAGGTTTTCATTTTGATTCATATGGCTCCTTCCTGAAAATTTTTACCCCTAAGTGACCCAAATTAAACCTAAAAATTACATTTTCCAAATTTTATTTAAAATTTTCCTGATTCTGCTATAAATTATTTCTGATAATTTTGACATGGGTAGGTTAAGTTCATATTTTAGGTGTTAAAACTAGCGAAAAGCAAATGGCTTTATATCCAGCTGGGTTGCGGGTTGTAATCATAACCAAAATCATGACCATAGCCTCAGATCTTACTACTTAAACGTGTGATTAGGTAGTCTAATCATAAGTGACTGTTCCTTCAAAAATTTCTTGCTGGCATGGAAATCCCACATAAGCAAACAAACCAAGGTCACTATCAATTTGAGCATTTATTATTTATTCAACACATTGATTAAAAAATTAATTTTTTTTTTATTACAATGTGTGCTGGAATGTAAAGAATAATACGATTTTTAAATTGCTTAATTTTAAATTTTTATTATTTTTATAACATAGCTTTTTTTTTTTATCATCCAGTGTAGTCTACGTAGGGAGTGATTTGAATTTATTAATATTGTAAATATTCAAAGTTGGAAATGTTTATTAAGTTTTTCATTAAAAAATATCTCATTTTTGATATTTTGAAGCATACAGAATTCAGTAAAGAACACCTAAAATAGTTCTTAAATATAAGATTTGGTCAGATTAAGCTTAGAATAAGATCCTTCAGAAACCCTAATAAGATCCTATAAAACAATTCTCTCTGTATCAATTCATGTTATATAAAATGTTAGAAAATATCACTTTTGATAACTTGGTCTTGTCCTTCACCTTGAAGAAATGTTTTTGGTGACATGCAAATCTTAAAAGATAATGTTTTTGATAATTTATAATAATTGACTTGTCAATCATTTTAGTAATATTTTAGACAGGCCAAAAACTGTTTTAGTTTCTTTTAAACGAAATTATTTTATTTTTGAATTTTGTGGAAGCTCTGGCTCTTAGTATTTAGGCCATGTTTTTATAGTTGAATGAGCAAAGAGAACATCTAATGGGGTATGTTCTTTTATCACTTTTAAGAAATTTTGAAAATAAAAATGAAATTTAGCTCAATAACATCACTGAGGTGTAAAAAAATTTTATTTCACTTATAACAATTATTATAACATTAATAAAATTCAGAAGTTTTTGTTATATGTAGCAATTTCTATAGTCACTATCATTTCTCATAGAACAGTGTTTTTGGTTATTTTTTTATTTATAGAAGGCTCAAGCTTATCTTTCAAGGAATTTTCTAAAAATAGAAACACATTTTTTAAATAATATGAAAAAAAAAATATATATATATAATTCCGCACAATTTGTTGAAATATCACATATAAAAAAGTTTTAAATAGTCTAGCAATTGAAAATTTTCTACTGAATACAATTTGAGACAATCTGCCCATTTCATATGGTTCTGGACTGTTGATATTGAAAATTAACTTCCACCTAAGTACTTATGTCCATGCTTTTAATGAAATATCTATTTTTATTTAATTCAAAATTATGCTGTTCCTAATATAATTTCTGTTTTTATTTAGCGAAAACCATGCTCCCATTAAAATTACCGTTAAGCAGAAACCAGTTATGGACGTGAAGGTAAATAATTGTGTTATCAAATATTTCTCTATGTATGTCATACCTGTATGTCTGTTTTCTGGCTGATGAAAAAAAAACCTTTCATTACTTTTTAAAATATTGCATGAGGATAGTTAAACTGACATTAAAATAATGATAATTTTAGATTAATTTATTGTTTTTTGATATTTAAAAGCCTAATGTTTATTATTATTAAGTTTTTCATTTAGTTATGGTCTCACCTACTAAAAATATTTTAAATTTTTCACAAAAAATTAATCTTCAATCACATATTAAATTTTGTACAGTATTCCAAAGTTGTGTTTAATAGTTAAAACATGTAGGCCATTAGAAATTAGATTAGGAAACTTGCCCAAAAAGACATATTTTTTATTTTTTCCTCAAAATTATGCTTTTTTTTAATGTTATAAATTATTATTTCTGTGAAGTTGAGTATTTCAGTGATTTATGATCATTTTTAGGTTGAATTATTGACACATAAACCTACTTAAAAGTTTTAAATTTTTTATGCTTTAACCGTACTAAAAATTTTAAATAGTTTTTCGAAACATTATTATATCTGAGACTTTGGTTATTTTCTGACGAGGGGCCCTTTTGAGAATAAAATACAATGTAAGATATCAACCATAACTTCAACCCATCATTAATGACAGTATGCTTAATTTGGAGGAAAAAAGATACAAGTTTTTTTCTGTGAATTGTTGACGTTTTAGTACAAATGTTACTCAGCATTAGCATAATCTGTTAAGATTTCATTTCGTTTTTAATGTGAGTTTGTATGTATCACTTTTGTTTCTTAAATATTTGTCTATTATATTTTTCCAGGTTACAGACGAAGGGTTTAGTGTAGCAGTAATAAAACTGTACAAAGGAGACACTGTAAGATGGAGCTGGAGGCACTGCGAAGAAGCCCATAATATCACTGAAAGGAGGTACTATAAGTTTTTAAAATATTATTAGTTATGTTTGTGAGAGTCTTTCTCATTTTATTGGGAAACTTTTATTTGCAAGCTTTTAATTTATGAAATATATACACAGTAATGTTTATTAAAATCAACTGTTATATATTGTAGTATAGGTAAATTGAATAATTGGGTGAAAACTGTTAACAAGCATCCGGTTAGATAAAAGATAGTCGACTTTGAGATATGATAGGAACTTTTGGAAGTTTTTGTTTAGAAGTTTTGTCTGATAAAGATAATGACATGACATACAACGTTTTTTTTAAATAATTCTATTAAAATATTTAGATATTGTTTGAACCATGGAGGTTATATTACTTTGGATAACCGAGAAAATGAACGTTATTCTGGAACATACTTTAGAACTTTCGAGTAAGGTTTTTTTTTATTTTTTGTGACGTTAGTGATTGATGTAAATAAATTTAAAAAAAAATTTATTTCAGCGTAATGAAGAAAATTGCTAAACCTTACATTATGTATAACAATGAAATTGTGTCACATTATTGTATTATCTGTGATAGTGTCACATTATTGTATTATCTGTGATAGTGTCACATTATTGTATTATCTGTGATAGTGTCAAATCATTGTATTATCTGTGATAGTGTCACATCATTGTATTATCTGTATTAGTGTTACTTTAAATAAAGTTAAGTCAAATTTACTATCTGAAATAGATAATCTATTTTTGATGAATTAGGAGATTTTTCATGGATATCTATCTCCAGTATCTAAAGACTTTGTTGCTATTAGTAATATTCTATCAATTTTTGCGTTTTCCTTAAGTAATGAAATGGAAATGATAATTATCGCTTCAGAGTTTTTTATTTGTCTAATCACCAGAATATTTTATATTGAATCCCTTATCCAAACAGACATCTTACCCTGGTCACATAGGGATTTTTTTTTTTTAATATCTTTAAAGTTATGAAAATAGAGATAGCTTTTCCCCACCTCCTAACCATTGCGAATAATTTAAATAAATAAGGAATATTTATTAATCACTGTAAGCTGCATTTACATATCCAAGTGTGAGAATGATCAGACAAATATATAAAGTCAGCCAAGCATGTTACTTTATTATCACCTATATTCTCCTAAGTGTTAACAAGAACCACTTGAGTTGTGAACTAATTCCAAAAGAGTTACTGTGAGAGTTATCTAAGTAAATTTTAATGTTTATTATATTTTTTTTTTTATTTTGGCAGGTACTTTTGGATTATGGTTAAAGTCAAGCTAAACGCTTTGAACCCTGCGGAAATAAACCACGGCTATAGTATTTTATTTTTATCTCTTTCAGTACTGCTGGGATCTACTTTTTTGTCACACAAGCATACAATGAAAATAGAGCATTTTGCGTTGTTCAAGTACTGGAGAAATCAAGGTAAATTCCCTGTTGTATCTAAAGGAGGTCTGGAAAATTTAAGATAAATTCCCTGTTATATGTAAAGAAGATCTGGAGAATAAAGCAAATAATTTTAAAACTATTCAAATTACTAACAGGAATGAAATTTGTAACATAGAGATTAATACTTTTGATAATTCAAAACTGGTTTATAAATTGGAGCCTCAAAATCTGCCCACTTAAATTCAAATCCAGACATTTCAGGTAGTGATAAGTAAAATATTTGCTATAGAAAATTGGATTGTGACATTTTTTTTTTAGAGAACACTTGGTGGATGTGAAAAATAGTGGATTTACAAGGAAAATCTTAGAGGTAACTTCAGGAGATAGAGTATGGGTTCATTGGAGACCTAGCAAAGTAAGTTGTTTGATGTTTCCTCAAACAATATAATCAATATAAAGTTTTAAATATTTTTTCGAAATGAAATAAGCATACACTAAATTTGTGTGTTGGAATCTCTAGTTAGTACCACCTAACATAGGTATTCTATTAGCAGTTGCTACCTGTGCTAATCCTAGTTCTATTTTTCAGATATGTTCAAGATATTCACTTTATTGGATAAACACTTATTATCAGCATTGATACAAACCAAGGAAAAAAATAAAAGCTGTTTCGATATTCATCTTCATAAAAATTGAGAATTTTTCTTTGTACCATGCCAAAACTTGAAAAGTGTGTTACTGCAAGCATTATTTTGACCTTATTTAGAATTTTGACTATTTGATTTTGATTTTAGAAATCATCAACGTTAAAGCATTCAATAGCAATCAGACAGATTTGTAAGTTAGATGATCAACTGCAGGTAATTTGAAGCGCAATATATTAAGATAAGTCAATGTGAAATATCTTTTGTGCTTACAGTCTATTAAAAAGTATTTGATCAATTAACTTTAAGTTCATTAAAGTCTTTTCTATTAGTCTTACTAGTAGAAAAAAGAAAAAGTTTTTACAAATAAGTCAATTAAATTTTTCTATACATGGTATGGCTATTTATCATGAGATCATATTTTAAATGCTTTACATTTGTCTGCTAGTTTAATTGTTTTATTATAGGATGGTAACCTACCTTACTTTGATTCGTATATTCCCAGGTAATACATACATATATCTTTTAAATCTTTTTGATTAATTTTAAACGTTGCATTCAAATTTACTTTGTTACAACTGAGACCTAGTCAATCTTTATGTTTATGATAATTGTAAAACTGATGCTAATTTATGTAGTGCAGCTAATTTCTATTATATTAGTTGTCAAAACAATGTCAGTTTGATGACGGTAGCCACACAAAACTTATCAATCATAGATATCTATTACCAAATTATTTAATTTTTTTCGGTGTGTTCAATTGGATTGTAACTGATTTCTTTTTAGCAAAAAAAAAATTTTATTTTAAGACATGCTGGTATCTTGGCTTACATGTTTACGAAGATTGGTGTTTATGAAATATATGATATAGAGCATCCTCAGTTTAAATGTGTTATACTATGCCGGCCTGCTCCAAAACAACATGTTGTACGAATACGAAAGGAGGAATTTTCACCTGGTAATTTTTACCTAACTCTATCAACTTTGTAAAAGCCCATCATATAAAATTTTTTGATATAGTTATGAAGAGATTGTTGAATATGAGTTTAAAAAAAACTAAACTAACAATCAAATTCTTTGCATTTGTACATCAAGAAATTGTTTTAACACCCATCTAGTTAGTTCTTAACTGCAATCTATGGTTCTAACACAAAATTATACATTAACTAAAAATTTGTTTAAATATTTCTATATAGATTCTTACATAGCCTACTAAAACAGACACTAGACTATGCAAAACCCTTATAATTATTTAAGTAATTTAAGCATCATAATTATTCTCATTTTTAACTTAAAGTGACACTTTTGATCATGTGACCACATGCCGAAAATTTTCTCCCTTTATAAAATATTGAGTTGTTTGCAAAAATTTAAAATTTATTCATTGCATTTATCCTAGTCTTATTAAATGACAATGGAATTTTTTGATATAGTAAATGTAGTATGGATGTAATAAGATATGTTAACTTTGAAAAACTCTTATTTATCTTCTTTTTTTATGTATATAGCATTAGGATCGGTTTGTGAAGGAGATCGCGTTTGGTGGGTTTGGAGGGAATCAGAGATACCAGAGCTATTCTCATTAATCAGAGTAAATGCTATATTTTTTTTTAATTATTGGACTTGTGGCAAACTGACAGAATCCTATGAATTTTTCCATGTTCGTCCATCCATTTTAAATTTTTTGTAAAGTTGTAATCATAAGTTAAAGCGAGTGTTTTTTGGTACTGTATGTTGTAAACATGTTCAGGAAGTGATTTTTGCTTAAGGACCATATGGGAAATCTCTTGGAAATCTTTTTACCCTTTTTACTACTCAGAATTCTTGCTTGGGGACCCAATTTTTAACCCAACAAAAAACAAAATACAATGTTTTTTGGATTTGCTCAAAAATTTGTAATAAATTATGCAGAAACTTTATTATAACTATATTAAGAAATATTACTCCCGATAAATCAGATGTGCTGGCCATTTTGAGAATGTTATCGAGCCAATCCTCGGAAACATAGATATATTGAAGAAACAACATTTTAAAACATTATTTTTTGAAATTTTATCAAAATTAACTTTTCTTTTTTTTTGTGAAGCTATATGACCATGGAGGGCATCTTTTTCCTTAAATGACTACTTTTCATGACAGCTTTTTTCCTGGACCCCGAAAGAAGATCATTTTAGGACTAAAAACAAAATTTCAAAATTTTATCTCAAAGTCCACACCCTACTACTTCTTTTTTTTAATTTTGCGAGTGAGAAGTTAAAAGGGAAATTCTCTCTAAATTTTTTCGGTGTTTTATTCTTTAAATTCTCATGAAGTTGAAGTAATGTCTGTTAAATTAATTGGCCACTCTTTCATTCATTTTCTTTTTGTTATAAACTTAAATATGGTAATTTAAAGTTAGTATGTCTAGTTATTGCAAGAAATGGCGTTCCGATGTTAAACTTTTAATCCAAGAGCATTTTTGCATTTTTCTTAAAAATTAAATTTCGATTCTAACTGAAAATTCTTGTGGTGCTGAGCATTTTGTTTTGTTTTTTTCAGTTACTTTCCCTGAGGACTGAACAATTTTTGAAAAAAAAAAAATATAACCTACTTTAAATTTTATAGAATATTTTAAGTACTATGGATCACTGAGAATTCGTTGAGGGCTCATTTGAAAGATCTAGTAAAGAATACTTTTGAAATGTTGATTAATGTTGATTTTTTTTTTTTTTTTTTTTGTTACACAAAAAGTATGGTTCTAAAGTCAAATAGTTAGTTTGTTTAAATTCATGCTATTCTTATAGTTTCAGTCATATTTTGAAACCTTGTTTAGATAAAAGAAAATGGTTTTATGGAGGAATTATCTGATGCAGCTATGTCAGGTAATTTTTATTTCATATGAATTTCATACGTGTGTGTAATGACAATGCAAATATAAGTTATTTATCAATTTCTTATGTGTGTGTAATGACAATTCAATTACAAATTTATTATAAATTCTTGAATATTGACATTTAAAAGTATGGCCATCAATATATTAGATATTTCATTTGTAAATGATTTCCAAAAATCTAAAATGGCTTTTGAAATTTTGAAATATATAGAAATTTTTCTGAGTGCATTAAAAAAAATCAAGTTAATAATTTATAGTATTTTGATATTAAAGGCTATACAAACATAAATATAGATGAGAAATTTTTAACACTTGCAAGAAAAACTTACAATGTTATCATTTTTTTTTGCATATTTTGCTCTCAATAGTTTTCATGTGTTAATAAATTATTTAAATAACTAGCTGTATACGCGCCAAGAATTGGTGCATTTAAAAAGAAATGTGTCTCTCGTATGCTGAGCAAGCGCTTTAAATGTAAGGTAATATTATTATATAGATAGCTAGACTTAAATATAAATTATAATTATATATTAATGGGACCTCTAAGTACACCAGAACCAAACCCGTGTGCCTTTCTATAAAATTTAGCTTAACCCTATTTGTTGGCCCTATGTTAAAAATACAGATACGTTGGAATACTTAAACTAGCTAACTGTTAGTGAAATTTGATTTGATTTGTTTTTTAAAAAAATTATTGAAATATATATATATATATATATATATTTAAGTTTAAATGTATAAAGTATGAAAAGTGAATCACAAATAAATTTAGCAGCCTCTGGTAAGAGGTTTGGCGCTCCTTGCTAAATAGAGATTTAATCTCAAGCATCACACTAAAATTCAATTTAAAATTTCAATTTTTTATGCATTTAGGCTTAAATTTAATTCCCTTAATTTTCTTGGCATCTGAGTGGCAAAAGATTCAAAAAGGACAATTTCCTATTCTGTATCATCAGCCAATAGACCTTTTATAGTACATGCCTCACATGTCAACAATTTTACCATCAACGATGCGTAAAGCCTCAAAAGAGATAACCATGTAGTATGTAATAATAAAAGACGAATAAAATATTCACTTTGAGCAGGACTGATTCGAAACATTTGGGCAATTATTTTATCATCGTCTCTTTTTCTGGCATTTCATTTATATTTTCTAAGAACAAAATATGTGGGAATTTCCAAATATTTTTACTGACGGGCATCTATATTTTCTGAATTTATTTTAAACCATGCCATTATTGTTGTCAGTTTGTGATCTGCACGGTTCAACGCATGCAACTCTTCTCCCTCTCTAAAATAATTACTGTGTCCATTTGGGTGATGAAAATTTTTAGGTGATTAACAGAATGTGAATTTTTGTTAATACCAAATTCATATAAATGCCAAATTAATTCTGGCGCTCCTACGTATCTACAATCAAAGCAATTAGTAAGTGCTGGAATACAACTATCATTGCTTGGATGTTACGCTCTAAAATTTAGAGCTGCATCATAAATATATAATTTACCGTAACTTTTGTTTTATTATTTTCTGGTCAATTTGCCAACACAATGAAAAATTTAGCCACAGACCCTAAAGCAGTATGGACCATAATTTGGTGGTGGTGCAAAAAATGTTGGCCCCACCTGGCAAATGTATTTTCATTCGCAGCTGTCACATCGCTATTGCCTGTAATTAAATCATGCAACTCTGGGGAAATGCTTCTAGTGGTTCTAAAATTACTTTACCCTTATGGCAACATTGAAAATGAATTTAAGGAATAAATTTAAGAACATTGCAAAATTTACATACATGGTTCATTACATCTAGATAAATAGGGTCCAGAAGAACGTATCTTGCACCATCAATTCTGCTTTCTCCTTCCAGCATGTTTAATTCTATTAATTCCCTTCGTCTTTGAATATGGGATAGAGAACATCGTCTTTGAATAGGAGATGGTAGAGGATGGGCAGCAGTAGGGATCATTTGTAGAGGAGGTGAAGGTATGGTATGAACAGGATCTGGATAAATAATAAAACTTTCCATTTTTAAACAAAAAACAAGTAGAAAAAAAATACTTTTCAATCAAAGAAATCACTGTTACTATAATGGCAACAAACCAGACCTTGTGAGTAAAAACGACCAATCATAATCATATATTTTGTAATAGCAAACCAGTTGATTGACGGGAAATCACTACTTTATAACTGAAATAACAAATGTAAAGAAAGAAATTGGTTTGTTTAGTTTGTTTAAATCTAGGTATGAGGTGTGTAAACGAAGGCTAGTATTATAGAGATTATTTAAAGTATCTTAACTTAAAAGTAACTTAACTTTAAACTTTAAAGTCATCCCATTAAATTGTTCTGGAAACACTAAAATGATAATAGGATGAAATTCATACTACTTCATTCTGTTTTGAGCATACTTTTGGACCAAGTAGAAAAATTAGAGCCAAGCATAACAGAGAAATATTAAGAAATTATCTACACGAAACAGTAGAAATTAGATGGCTTATGCTTTTCCTGGTTTTCATCATGCTCTATGTGAATATTTAATGAAGAAGTTTGCTGGCATAAAAGTTTTGTTAATAACTAATAACTAAACTTTTTGTGTATTTCATTTAAATGAAAAATAAAATTGCTATCTTTGGTTTATAGGTTGCTGCAAACAGTCTGAAGAAGTCTTTACATCTGTGTTGAGAGCAGTGGGAGTTTATTCTACAGTGTTTACATCATATGGATTGCAAACATTTAAAAACTATCATAATCAGTCTGGAGAAGATGAGAGATTTTGTAGCTTGATTGTCCAACCGACATATCAAGTAACTACTTACAGACAAATAATAATTAGCATGACAGGGCATGGCAAGACATGGCTTACATACATATATATATATTTTTTTAGAAATTTTAATGAATATTTTGAAAGTTTTTGTTTTTTATCTGAAAATTTATGTGATATTTTTTCAAATTCTCATGAAGTCAATTTTTCTATTTTCTCAATAAAACTAATGTTTAGGCCTTTGCTTACACAATCTATCTAGTAACTTATGATACATAGGGTCAACTGTCAAAAGCTTTTATTTATTTGGCTATGGGCTCAAATATTTACAGTCACGTTTTCATCAGAAATTGTTTTTTTTTTCCAAAATAATAAAAACATCCTTTGAAAAATTATTTATCAAAGAGTTTATTAGCCATTAAATGACTGTCAAATTTTGCATGTTATTAGAGAATTATGGGGTTATATTTTTACCCATACCTGTCAAAAAATCTTGTTTAGGCCTTAATATTGTAATTTTTTTTCCTAATAATCGTGCAAAAACTCACAACAAAAGTATATTTTTTTTTTCATAAAAATTAATTGCTTTGAAAATTTTATTTTCTTTTGATTTTGGATTTTGATAAAAAAATTTATATTATAGCTTAAAATAACTATTTTTGAAAAACTTTAAATTTCTAAAAATTTGATGTTGTTGTTTTTTACCTGTTTTCTATATTCATTTATTTTTATGCTCTAGCATTATGAAGTGCGTGTTCGAGATGACGGTTTCAGCAAAAGTGTGCTTGAAATCAATAGAGGGGATATTGTTTGGTGGCGGTGGAATACAACTGTTGCTGTCATTAAAATTGACCAGGTATTGTTTCATTTCAATCGATTCTAGTCGATTTCACCTAGCCCTTGTTAAATTTTTTTCCTTGCAGATTTTGAAGATAATTTACAAAAATAATTTCAAGCTCCTTTTGTGGAAAAATTAGTTGGTTTTTTTATATGGAAATTACACAATCACAAAAATTTTAATCTACTTACGCTTTTGTGCAACTGCAAATAATAAATAAATCCAAAACGCATACGATTTTCAAACAAATTAATGAAAATACAAGCTATTTAGCATTTTTCTTATTTAGATTGGTTGTGGTGATTTATCACCACTTTTCAAATGTTCTGAACAACCGTTTACTGGTTCGTGTTTCTATCAATTCAACGAGCTAGGAGCGTTTGAGTTTCAAGCGTAAGGCTACAATTTCTTTTAAATTATAACAATTATATTTATTATATGATATAATATAATTTTGATAATTAAGTGTTAATTGGACTCAAGCTGTGTTTTTAAAATTTCATCGGTTTTTTTTAGCTTTACATGAAGTTAAGTTACCAATAGACTCCCACAGTTACTGTTTTTTACTTTTCTAAACATTTTTCTTTGGTTAAATTGGTTTTGGGAAATATAATTTTTGATTTTTTGTTATTTTGAAACATTTTTGTGCAATGCAGACATGCAGCAGCATTCACAAAAATTTTTTTGCTCTGTTTCACATAATAATTTAGACATTAGATTTCATTCTGTACTACTCAGAATCCTGACACCTGATTTTTTTTCCCCAGAAAATGGTATGTTTTATTCTGCAGGTCGACAAAATAAGAATAAAATTTTCTATAAAAATATGAATTTTGAAATTAATATTCAATTTAATGTTTTGCATACCCATTCTGCAAAAAATTGACTTCATTGCTTCCAGAAAATTTGACTTACTACATTCTATCCAATAAACATTCCAGGATTATGCAATATATCACTGAGTTTAGTTCACAGGTCTTTAAAGATAATCAGGATAAAACAATTATTTTTGTTTTACATTATTCTATACTCTTATACACATAAATATTTCATTTCTTTTTTTATAGATAATCAGTATATGAATTTTCTCAAGCCTGCTACAAGACATATTTCCAGGAACTAACCTTTAGAAAAATTTTCAAAATTCTATGTGATTAGCAAATATGGTGATTCACTATTAGCCTAAACATAACACCAACTTATCATTACCCAGCATATAATAATTTTCCCACAATATGTCTTACTTACTTTCCAAGACCATAAAAATGGTCATTTTATCTAATGCTGTTTGCTTGCTTAATTGTATGCCAAATAGACGTGTCTCCATTATCCTGCAGTCGGTATCGTTTGAATATTGATTATATAATAATTCTGATAAATCAAAAATTAGAGTTTAACCTATAACCCATTTACTTATTTACTTACTTATGTACTTACTTACTTTGTTTTTAGGATTGGTCCTCGTGAGAATTATGTATCATCAATCATTGTTAAGGCAGGACCACAGGTGAGGTTCACATGTCTCAGTATAATTTTTTCTGTAGAATTTAAAGTAATAAAATTTTTTGGTCTATTATAGGGCATCTATACTTATTAATACTATTTTGATTATGTGCTTGTATCATTTGTAGAAATATTTAAGTTGTTTAAAAGAATTTAAGAGAAATGATATTCCAAATTCCTGAAGTTCAAACTTAAAATAATCAGAATATGTTGTGCCAATCTCTTCCAATCTAATTTTTAAAAATTACATAATTACATTGTGTTTTATTTGCAATACTTTATAAAAATAACTTTCCAGGTAAAAAAGTTGCACGTTACTTCTAAAAGAGTTTTTACTGATCCGGTAGTTGTTGCTGTAGATGACATTGTTTGTTGGATGTGGCCAAAAGGTGTGGAAAGTTCTATACAAGCATTAGACAAAACTGTTGGACAAAAATTTTCTTCCAGGTTACTATTTTATTTTATTTTTTATATCAAAGAAAAACATTTTGATTGAAATTGATTTATGGATGTTTTGTTTGTCAAGGCTTATTTTAACATTTATTTTCTGGTAAACATTGATAGAAACTCCGTTACGTTTTTATTTCAAAATGAACATATATGTTCATTTAGGTCTTGGCTTATTTAAAATAAGACAAGACCTTGTTTGAACCTTTCTCCACTCGTCAAAAAAAAAGGGCTTTTTTTAAGACGCTTTTAGATAAAATAATAAACTTGTATTAATGCCTGCTTTGCTGAAAACACTGCAAAGAAAAATTGACTAAGATATAAGTATTAATGTGCTAATATTTGGAGACAAGCATTATTATTTAATAAAAGCGTTGGGGCAAAGTACTGGGTACTTTTATTGTGGTGCGACACTCTAGGAGACTTGTCACACAAGGCTAATGACCACACTCGAGCCCAGTGAACTATCTCATGTTTCTTATATATGGACAATATAATTGTTTTGTTTCATTTTATTGAAGTTTACCTTATATTTAGGAGGGGATTTAGTCAGAAATTTTCCCAACAAGGAGTATTCCATTTTATATGTTCTTCAAAGCAAGTAAGTATAGAATTTTATTGTGTTGCTACATTCTTACCAAAAAAAAGTGCTAAAAAGTAAAAAGTACTAAAAAAGTACAAGTTATCAGTTATTCATAAAATTTTTTTTTCTGACGTTTTTTACTACTTTAGGACAAGTATGAAAAAATGTTTATTCAATTTATGCTATCTTTTACCGAAAAATTAAAAGCCATAAAAATTTAGTCATCATTCTGGTTCAAACTGACTTTCCATTATGTAGCTAGATTTAGAATTGGCTCCACAAAATTTGTAATATATACATACATACATACACACACACACAGAATATAAATATATATATAAGATATATATATGTATATATATATATATATATAATATATATATTCAAAAAATGATTGATTGATTGTTTTAAAAGAGGCGGATAAGAGTTCTGGGGTGGTTGCATTGGGTAAGGATGATTACCTTAAAGAGTGTGAAAAGCAGTTGAGTGATAAAAACGTATACAAAGGGATTACTGGAGAAAGTGCTGTGGCGTTGATTAAAATAATCAACTATCACCTTACTAATGTTAAAATAAGAGGAGTTGTTAGCAGTGAAACTATGGGTTTCTTAATAACCAGTAATCCTAGGTTATCATGCTTTTATTTACTACCTAAAATCCATAAGTGCCTGCATGCTGTTCTTGCATGCATCCCAGTTATTTCTAACTCTTGTTACTACACTGAAAATATCTCCTCTTTCTTAGAATATCATCTCCAACCATTGACTAAAAAAGTAAATTTTTATATACAGGACGCTATTGATTTCCTTAAAAAATTGAGAGCTCTTCCTTCTCTACCAGAAGATTTTATTTACTATTGATGTTGTAGGTCTCTATTCTAATATCCCACATGAAGTAGGCCTCGAACCTATTAAAGAAGTTTTAAATAAACGTGAGGAAAAATCTATCTCCACGGAGAGCCTCTTGGTGTTGGCGAAATGTGTTCTCAAAAACAACCATTTAGAACATAATGATTGGGCGTTCAAGCAACTCAGAGGTACAGCGATTGAGAATAAAATGGTGGCATTTATGAGATATTATTTATGGTTACCCTTGAAGAAAAAATCCTTGCAGCAGCCCCTGAAAAACCTTTTATATGGTAGTGGTACATAGACGATGTTTTTATAATTTGGCAACATAAGGAAAAAAAATTTTTTAGCCTCTCTCAATAGCTTTCATCCTACTATTAAATTTACTTTCGACTACTCAACTGAAAAGATTAATCTCTTTGTTGAAGTTACTCTCCAAAGGCTCATCACATTTATTCACTAAGCCGACAACTACACGCTAGTTAGTATCTTGAAGCTTCTTCACGCCATGTTTACTATTCCAAAATGTCAATTCCTTTTAGTCAAACGCTAAGACTAAATCATATTACTCTGAGACAATACCTTTTGATAGTAGATGCAACAACTTGGAAGCATGGTTATTTGATAGGTGGGTATATAGGGATCAGATACTTAGAGCCAGAAAATATAGTAGGGAGGATTCCATTACACCGAAGACATACATCACTGGGATAAAAGGTTAATTTTGAAACTTTCATAGCATCCTGTATTTTCTAAAGTAAAGAAGGTACTTGAAGAGATTCACCTCCCGCTCACGCCAGATCAAGAACATTAAAACCTTTTCAAAAGGTTCCCATTGTCGGGTTTAAAAGGGGTGAAAGCCTTAAAGGTCTGTCAAAATTTCTGTGGATAATGTTATTGGGCAATTTAAAGGGTGTAATGGGAAACGTTGTGGGGTTTATTGATCTTTAGTGAGCAATAATTCCTTTAAAGATAAAGAGGGTAATGATACATATAAGATTTGCGATGGAAGTCTTAACTGCAACTCTTCCAACGTGGTATATTTCAAACAATGCAAAACCTGCAAAAAAACAATATGTGGGTAGTACATGTTCTAAATTCCGGCTTAGATTTAACAAAACTATCTAGCTTGTCACACGAAGCATATTCCTAAGAAAACTGTTCCACAAATATCTTTCCATGATCATTTCATTCATACAGACCATAAAGGTATGGATTGGGAATTTATTCTTATAGAGCAAGCATGGGACTTTACTACTTTGCGAAGACATCAGTCGTTTTGGCAATATAAGCTTAATTCCTTTGTTCCCCATGGACTTAATGAATGTAATGTGACATTTGATTATGGGTTAAATTTGTCTTCTTTACCTTAAGCATGTATTATTTGTCCACAAGGTTTGTATTAAGGTGAGTATCAAAGTTGAATCATTATTGCATTACTTAATTGTATTGAAAGTCATTGGCTACACCATATTGTTTTGTTTAACCAGAGTTCTTTAATCGCTGTTCACTTTTGTTTGATACCTTTGTAATTAATCATTCTTAATAGGTAGAATACTTAAATTATCAATACATTATCAATACATTATCAATAGCTCATGAAATTTTTTTTTTTTTTTTTTTTTTAACTAGGATTAGCTATGAAGGTTGCCCTCGGGGGGAAATAGCGATATATTTATAAAAGTACTGTCATTGCTGAAAATTGTTTGTTGTTTTAAGATCTTAAGAGGGAGATATTAAACTTAGTTTTGTTTTTGTCACTATGTTGCTTAGCAGTAAAAATATGTTAACACTTACATTTTTTAACTAATATGTTAATAATTGTAATTATTTTTAAAAGCCAATCAATTTTAACATTTTGCAAGTTTATACATAGCCGGTATTTTTAACCAATGGAATTGTAATTTTTCCCAAAAGATTTTGATTAGTATATAAGCCATAGTTTTGGCACAACCTGTGTATTATGTCATACCTGAAGATGATATGAAACCTGTCAAAAATTTGCAATTATATAAAACTTACACTCTTTTTACATTATATACCACTTTATTAAATGGATATACAAC
>JAUZNK010005981.1:0-25762 GCA_035046665.1 Euphysa ruthae
GTATATATATATAGATAAATTGGTCAAAATCAAAAAAATTATAATAAAGTTGTTATCAAAACTCACATTAATAATGGAGAATTTCAGTTTTAATTATTTTACGTGAATATATTTTGGTTCTCATATCAAATAAAATTTGTTTTAGATTTCATTCCACTAGCGCTTAGTTATTCAAAAATATCTCTAGTGTGTTGTGGTTAAAAATCTTGGCTTTGTACAAGTCAAAATATTATAAACAAACTTTCTTGTTAAGAAGTCTATTAATCATTAAGATGCTTTTTTTGCTCTTAATTTAAAAATTAGGTCATTCTTTGGTTGGAAGATTTGTTTGGTGATGAGTCAATACCTCCATTTGAAGTAAATGACCATGTTATATCGTGTTTGGATGCTAAACGTGCTCATAACAGAGAGATGGATCGACTCACTAAATTATCTATTAAAGAAATGCAGCAAATCACAGATGAATATGAAAATGAAGGTATTTTTTTAAAAAATAACTTGTTAAATTCTGAATAAGGTAAGTGACAACACCAAAGAATGAAGTTTAATATTATCGGTGAAAGTTCTTTACTTGTTGGAGATTGTGAAAAAATAAAAAAAATAGTTACAAAAACAAGTATGACTAGTTATGCAACTCAACTCCTTTCCATTATAAATCAAAATTATTCAATCCTCAGGAAATTTTTGATCTGCGTAAAATTGTTAAGTCCCCACAAAACTGTTCAGCCTCCACTAAACGTTTTAAATTCTCATGAAAATGTACAATATCATATATATGTTTGATCATCTGTTCAATCCCAAAAAAAATATTTGATAATATTTGATCATCACAAAAATGTCTGATCGATCCCCAGAAAACTATTTAACCCTCGTAAAGTCCTCGTAATTTTCTCGAATAGGCTGAATATCATGTTGCCACTGGCGTCGTTTTTTTTTTTATCGAACTAAAAATTTCAAGTGCAAATTGGTCTACTGACAAAAGTTTTTTATTCAGATCCAACACACAACTACGCAATGAAAATAACTGTTTATCTCTCTCAATAAAACAAAATGAGAAATTTCACAAAAGCAGACTATGAAAAATTGTACCAGACTTTGTTCTCCCGAGAATGTATAGAATAGTGAAAGCCCACAAATCCGAAAAAACATACCTGATGAGAATAGCAGTATCAAATATTGGCACCTCTAATTATGGCTTATAGTCAATCTCATTCAACCAGTTTTAAGCAAAAGCGCTACCCCAGCCCTCTGAATTTGAAAAATATGCAGTGAAATTTTTTTGCCGCTACAGAGCGTTGATGTGGCAGCATTTTCTTCAAATTTATATAAAATGTCTCCCCTACTTTCTATTGTAATATATCAGTGAGAGGATAGTTGTTTATGTTTTATATCTTGTGATGAGAAAACTATTTGTTTATGCATCTTATCGTCACAGTAAATGAACCACAAAAATGAATCTGCATTTACAAACACTTTAAAAAGGTAATACCATATTTTAAAGTCGTTTATTTTGCCAGTAGTTGTAAATTGTCAATAAAGATGATATCTCAAAGCAATAAAAAACAGAACAGGAACAGGGCTTAAAGCAGATATAATCAAATATAACACAAATCAATGTATTAAGACGTAACGCGGAAACATAAAAGCTTAGTAGTTATATTTAATGTAGCAATGGACAACAAGCCCAGACTGAAAAAAAAAAAATTAACAAAAAATTAAATATTTTTTTAAATACTTGTTTTTTTCCATTACTTTGATATTAGCATGTATATTTTAGTGCTTGTTTAAAATCCACATCAAATTAGTTTTTTTTAAATTTATTTATCTTCATTCATCATGGGTTTAAAACCCACTTCTTTTGCGCTGTGTAAACAAATCTGCTTTTGAGAAATGAGCAGTAATTTGAAATGTAAGTATAAACAAAAAAAAGTAGAAACAAAAAAAATCATAGCCATTAATAGAAAAATAAAATAAAATATTTCTGAGAGTGATTTTTCTCTATTGTCTAGACTTGTTGTATTTACAACCATTGTGCATTTTTATTTCGTAAGTTATGTAAATAAAGACTTCATTGTTCTGTCAAGTTTGTATATAGTTTTAGTATTCATTTAATTGAACAATATTATTTTTTATATAAAATAAAAATCGTCTTATTATTTTTATTTAATAGTTTTTATAGCAATATTATTATTACTCAAAAAATGAAAATAAAGTGCTTTTAAACACCGCTCCTTTTTAGGAAATCCAGACTGTGCACAATAATGAAAAATATGTGTTGTCTATAAGACATATGTCTGATCAAATAAGTTATAAATGTGCAGTTATAAGTATTTCCTTGCAGGTATAAATATTCACGTGCAGTCTTTTTTTTTTGCTATAAAAATACATCATTACTTGTATTGAATGCTGCAGAGACACGAAATATTCTTGTATCACATGTGCTTTCAACGGTGTTGAATTGTGAAAGATGGGAAAAGTATGATTGTTATGAAAGTTATATTAATAAAAGTTCAATTTTTATGTGTCAATTTAAATAAAAAATGTTTGCGGAGTAAATTATTCAATAATATTAAAATTATTAAATACACTTATTATTTAAGTTTAGCAAAATGATGTTTTTCTTGCGTCTAAAAACAAAACAAATATGTTTACATTATGTATACTTACAATCCAGGTGTTTAAGAGATCGACTGAAATATATTTGAAAAATACGTAAAAGTCCTTATAAAAAAAAAAGAAAAAAACGTTATTTATGATAAAAAAAAAAATATCTCAGTCAGCAAATTTCCTTTTTTATCCTCATTTTTTATTATAGTAATAAAATTTTATCCCTATCTCAACTTCAGCAGTATTAATATCTAAATCATCATTGAAAGATTTCGAGGGGATAATCTTTTGAATAATTTCACTCCATGTCTCCTTTAAACTGACTCTTTCTAACGGTTTTTTTTTTATATATATATAATTATTTTATCATTACTTTTCCTTTCTTTAATATTAACGCAAAACATTTTTAAAGTCGTCATATTTAATATTTATTTATGTTTTATATAAAGATCTCAAATATCATTCACCAGTTTATAACTTGCTAACTATAGATACGGCACAATTTGTTGGTCATTTTTATATTTTTTTCGAATGTTTACGTCATTATAACACACCTTTTTACAAAAAAACATCGAAAATCATCATTCGAAAAAGAACGCATAATTTACATGTAATATATAAATTATATGTAAATTAAATGTAAATTATATTATGTATGAAAAGAAGGGTTTTTTTTAAACGCTCTTAGAATGTTAAAAACGCTTCTTTTCATACAAGATCATTTGGATTTTAGAAAGACGTTTTAAATATTACATTTTAAGTGACGTACTTTCTGAGAACCAAATGTTTAAAATCACTATTCCTAGTTGTTTATTCATTTTGCGTTGACGTCTTTATTTAAAAAAATTCATGTATTGTTTTTGCAAGGTATTTATAAGATTAAAACCACAATTATTTTATTACTTATTGGCTATGTATTTTATCACTGACTTTTAAATAAAACCATTTGATTTTGTATTGATAACGAAAAGAGACAAAACAAGCTGCCACTTTTTTTATTATGGGTTCAACAGGCATCGCATTTTTTTTGCTTTTTATCATCTTGCCGCGTGGTAGATAGCTTGGCACGGGCAAATTTATTTACCTGCCTGTGCCAGCACAATCACGCTGATCTCAGCATTATTTAAATTATAATAAAATATAATATTCAGGTATGATTAAGACAGTTAAATGTTTTGACTAATAAAAAGCAGCAATATAAATAGCTAACGAAAATATTCAAAGTTTATGTGTTTATTATTTAATACTATTTGATTTTGCTTTTAACATCTTTCTTGCTTTGTTGTGTGAACTAAAACACTAAATATTCTGCTCGCAGTTTAGATAAAAGAGAGACGAGTCCAATTTTAATAAATGGTTTTAAAAAACTTTTTGTTTTTAGCAGCATAGGAAATTAACTCATCAATTATTCAGAGCTCTGTTGTTTTCAATAATTTCTGTGGTTTTATTTTCTCTTTAATTTGCCAAACAACGTAAGTATTTCGAGAAGTAACGATATGCACAGGGTTTGAACACATAATGTATGAACATAAAGGAATGAAATTGTTAATGAAATAAAGTTCAAGTCCAGTTTCAACATCAAAGTACATTTTTTGTCCTACGCTTTAATGAATAATAATGATCCAATCAACATTGATTATATATTTTTTTTAATGTTCCAGATGCTTACCTCTTTAATTTTCCATCGTTAATGTCAATGATGGTGTTTTCGACAACCCAAGTTGGTAGAATAACTAAAGAATTTAATCTTTTGGTCATTCCATGACCTAAATAAATTAAAAAAAAAGGTTTAAAATCCAAACCTATAGCTTTAAATGTCCATAAATGAGTGAGTGGAAACTTGCGCGAACATTAAAAAACATCAAAAGAAATAGAAATAGTAGATTCATTTCCAGGCCTTTCCAGGATTAAACCAACAGGTGGGCTGCAAATAGCCTACTTAAAACAATCTAGGAAGGCTTTAAGTCTAAATATCTTGAAAAATAGAATGATTTGGGCTAGTTTAGGAGGCCTAAACATGTTTTAGGAGGGCTATAAAAAGCTCTTGTAGATTGACTTAGGAGGATGTGGGTGTGGATGCTGGCTGTAGCCCTCGTCTTCTGGAAATGACTGATTTCCAAAAATTTTAGATTATAAATTACTGGACAGGGTTTCTTCTAATCTGTCAATATTACTTTCCACCAGAATAGTGAAAATTCCCTTAGAAAATTTTTTAAGAAGTATTAAATCGTCTGTATTGCCATTTTCTATCTTCTGGTAAGCTTCTCTGTAAATTTTTCCTGAAAGACTGGGTATGATCCAATGCTCATGTTTGTTTATTGTTGTTATCAGTTTGTTGCTGCTGCAAAGATCTTTAAATTTGCAGGGCAGTAGAACGCTCTTTGGGGCCAATTCGGTTCTTTTATGAACTATAACAATGATTTCAAAGATTTTCTAATTTCCAGGTTAACTAAAAAACGACATATTTGTAATGATGCTAACTTACAATTAGGTTTTGTAAACGTTTTCCATTCAGAACCTTCATAAAAATAATAATATATTTCTTTATAGTTGAGGAACCATAGTTAAATATGCAGTTCACATAACTAAGAAAAAAAAACTTGAAAAAGTTTTGACCTTATTATGAACTTAATATCAAAAGCTGCTAAACGCAATGTTTAAAAAACTATTTATCTGCATAGGTTAGATTATGTCCTAATGATGAATTTAATTGTGAGACACGGTTTGTTTCTGTCTCTCCTTTCTTAAGCATGGTCATTAAAAATGAATCCAGGTTTAGAGGATTTACAAAATTCGACATATCGAGTTCATCAGTCCTAGGTGGCTAAGACATCTTGTTTTTCCAATTCTTAGTTTCCGCTTTAACAATTGAACCTTGCTTGATGATTTTTTGCATAGATGCCATTCTTTCGATATGGTTCTTTCATTGATTTGTATCGTACCATTTTAGCACCATGTCCTTGATCTTTAACGTTAAAGAGTAAACCAAGTACGTCTTTGCATATTTGACGAATTTGAAATTGCTCGTTTTATTTTCAGTGTTTCGTTTCAGGTTCTTTTTTCTGATCTTGTTGAAAGCATACTTTGTAACACTGAAAGCGGGACAATGGCAGGTTTATCATACAGTTCCACTAAAAATTTTATGACCCTCAATATGTTGAAGTGTACTGTTTTTTCTTGTTTGGATTCAGCTTGTCCGGGTTTGGCTTGCCCAGGCTTGCTTTTTCCAGTCTCATTTTGTACTGTTTCATCTTGTTTGTGTTCTTCTTGTCTTTTTTTTGTCTCTTCTCGGTTCATTTTGTGTTTTGGCCTTTTTTTTTAGCTTGTCCTGACGTGTATAGCTTCTATAACGTGTAAAATGATAACAGGCTTCCTTAGCTATCAGTTCCTATGTGGTAACAACCGGACCTTTCGAATCGTTTTTCTTTGTTGCAATTTTGTGTATAGATTCATCTCCTTGATTCTGCATGCAATTGCTTTGCATTTCCCTAGTTTTTGAGTTTCTGATATACTTGTCTTTGTTACAGAAGATGCACTTTTTAGGCAATATTGTTCTGCTTGAATAATCTCTTGAGCTCATATGTATAGATGAGGTAGCACTTGAAGATATGGGAGGTAAGGGTTCCTCTGTTGGTTCTTTCAGTGCTTTCTCCAAAGTTTCTTTGACAACCTAAAGAAGTAAGAATATCTTCAGCTTTAATAGTGTGGTTGTAACCTCACAAAAATTTTTTTACCTTGTCATATACTTTGTCATTTTATTTTTACAAATTTCCCAGGTGAGAAAGTAAAACAAAATTGGTGGAGAGAGTAAAAAAAAATACAAATGCAGAAATCAAGAACTGATAACATAACTATGAAAGTACCAAGCGACAAGTATGGTTTCCAAGCTACAACTTTAAATGTCAGCTTCAAAGTTTTAAAAATTAGTAGACGTGTGTCAGGCAATCAGGCAACATTCTTAGAAATAGATCAAATTAAATTAAGTTAAAGAATTAAATCAAAGATCAGTGAAATTATCTTTCATTTTTTTGATAACCTTTCCTAAGTTCCACTGTGTGTTTACACTTTTTTACCCCTGTCATGGTATTGAGTGTCAGGAAAGTCTTCTTCAGATTGAAAGGATCCAGAAATTTCTAAAACTGTTTTGTCATTGCGTATTTTAGCTGCTTTGAGTAGCTTTTTCCAGGTTTCAGCCAATCACAACGAAGATGGTCTATCTATTAGATGTTCTTCGGAATCAGTGAAATGTATTATGAATTTTACATTGTTTCTGTCTTCTTTGGATAGATTTTTGGCCGTATAATGTGGTTTCCAATCAATATCATCTATTCTTCTTTTTCTATTTGGAGACATTTTTCATTTTAATTACTTATTTGGTCTGAAAAACAAAAACAAAACAATATTCAATAAATGGAATGTTTATATTTGAATTTGCCACGTCATTGTAAATGCTTTTTTCGATAACATGTTAAACTAGAATTTGGATATGAAAGAATAAACATTTCGAACATTTTATGCAAGAAGAAACAGTGTCAAGTTTGAACACAGGTTAGAAATGGGATCGAAATAAACATTTTGTTCATTTTACACCTTGAAATACCTAAAAAACAAATTTTTATGAATTGATAATTATTAGTAATAATTATTTTCTATTCATCGTTTATGTCATGTCCATCTTTACTAACAACTAAGTTAAAAAAATGTTCTTTTCAATATAGCAACCATGACTTGCAAAAAGCTGTCTGAAATGTTATTTTTTTTACTATTTTTACCTCTGAAATGATAAATAACTAGAATAAATGGAGTTATGCAGGTTTTATTTTAAAAGCATGGTATGACTACCCAGTCCATCTGTGAAATAAATGGAATCAAGAAGAAAGTTTTCGGTTTAGTGGGAAATACCACAAACATTAAATAAAAACACGTTTTTTAATGGTTTTTTGCTCATTTCCTCCCGTACATGACCCCAAGAAATTTTTTTTTATAATTTTGATGTTTCATGTATTGCGAAGCTTCAGTCCAAATTTTGAGTAATTCTATCCAGTAGTTTTCAAAATATGGACAATTTTGATAAACATTATTTTTTGTATTTCGCTTGGAAGCCCTTAAAAATTGAAATATTCTCTTTTACATTATCCAGAAAAACCCGTAATTTTGGGTCAAAAGCTACTGATATGTACGACGGGACCTATTTTTCGTTAAAATAGATAACCTAAGGATGCTAAAAATCACATCAAAGTTTACTCCCCCAATTGAGCCCAAAAATCGACCTAGCTTATGGGCTAAAATAAGATTGTTTAATCTAAGGTAAGTTTTTTTTTTTTTTTGTCTTTTTTTTTATCATTAAGAATCCCAGTTACTGGGATTACCATAACTAAAATTGTGTTAAATATATAAAAATACAATAAATGTGGGCAAGTAAATTTTATACATCAAAATATAAAGTATATAAAAATAACAAAGTGATTATATTTAAGTTTTTGCAGTTTTAACAGGACTGGTAATTTACGAATAATTAACGATTAGGTTAAATTGAAGTAAACTTAGTTTTTGCTGATGAACAAAGTAAATCGTAGACAAAATAAATTTTTTATTCTTTTTGTAGCAACCTCAGTGTTCTCCAAAAGAAGTGTTTTTCAGTATGAACAACTTTTGTTCATTTATCTTTATTCGTGATTTTTTTTGGTGATTTTCATCACATGGCGTTTAATTAGGAGTATCCTAGAGCTCAAACTGCTTCTACCATGTAGCTTTCTGGAGCGAGTATTCATTGTTTTCTTTTCGTTTGTGGTTTATCATTTAAATCAATTGTTGCTATTTTTTTAAAAACGACCATTTCACCATTTTATGTTGTGCATGTTCTATTTATTTTGATTCTAATAACAAGGTTATTCCTGGCAATTATGATAGTTTCTCCATCGCAGAGACTTTAACGTGACATGGTTGATCATATTTGTTGCAAATATACATTATTATATTTAACTATACAACAAGAACTAAAATGTAAATGGTAGATTTAACGTCTTGTAGATATTTAACTAACGTTAGCAAACAATATTTTAGGAGCAAAAAATAAATACATGAACTTAAAAATTCAGGACCTATAGGACTTTTGTTCATGGTAATATTAGAAGAATCTTTTATATATATCTTATATATATATATTTCATATGAATATTTTATGATATCAAGAAGCTAAATCAATAAATATAGCATTGAGTTGCAACCTACCAATATATTTGTAGTCATTTTATAGATATGTTGATAATAGTCACTCTAGGTTTTGTGAAATTATACATGCAAAAAAAATTTAAAAAAATTCTGAATCAACAACACCCCACAATAAAATACACTATTTCAATTGAGAATGCTACTAAGTCTTTAAATTTTCTTGACATTTGCATCATAAAAAATAACAATGGAAAATATGAGTTTAAGATTCACAGAAAAGAGGCAATTACAAACGTCGAAGTAAAGCCACACTCAAACCTTGACCCACAGATATTACAAGGAATTTTTAAATGATTTATCCACTGAGCGTTTAGAATTTGTAGCCCAAATCATTTGGAGGACAAAATTAAATTCCTTCTAAACATTTATTAAGAATGGTTATGAAAAATACAAACTTCAAAAAATCATGAAGGAGTTCAATAACAAGATTTTGATAGTTAGCAAAACTACTGACTTACCAATTAACCAAAATAACCTATCTACCTTGGATTCCATCATTGTCATCAAAACTTTGAAAAATATACAGGGAAATCGGTTATCGAACTGCCTTTAAATCAAGCTTAAACCTAAAATGAATCCTTACTTCCAGAAACAAATCCAAACTCCAAAGAATAACCAACCATCTTGGTGTATATTTGGTCATGCCTAGTGTAAAATTTAAATAGAAAATTCAGAAAACACTAAAGCAATTTAAGGGAAAACATTGTTATTGCTTTTGAAAAGACTTGAACTTTTTATGAAAAAAGAAAGTTGATAAGGAAAAAATTACTTGTCTAAAAGTGCAACAGTGTTTCCATCAAAGATTAGGATTGGTAACAAAATAAACAGATTTGTATATGAAATACTTCAAAGTCAAATTAAGACTTGCCTTTATATCTTTTATAAATTTATTACCTTAAAGCCATTCTAAGTTAAGGTCTACTATAAAGAAAATTTTGAAATGCAATGCTGCAAAAAAGCATCTTTATGTATGATGGGCAATCCAAACTCTACCAAGCTGTACCTCAAAACACCAGATCAAGTTAGGGTCATTGATATTTTATTTATTTTTAATCCCTGCAACTCATAATAAGGCATGTGGCTATTTAACTGTCACTATTCATTTATCTAAACTAGTCAAATTATGTTTAATATTTTCTCAAGTATTTTAATTCTACCGAGATTTTTTTATCATATTAGGAAATATTATATGTAGCTATTTTTGCCGGTCATTTAGTTTTAAAATTTTATCAGGATTAAGGCCGAAGCCCCTAGCTACATGCTCTATTTGTTTTAGAATAATAAATGTTTTAGGGCTTCTAGGGCATATTGCTGCAACAAGGCGATAATGGTGAGGATGGTGATGGATGATTCTAAAAATAAGCTTTTTATTATAAAATTATTTTTAGGTAACAGACTAAAAGATATATTAGAATCGGTTGGCTTGTCCATACCGTATCTTTCTAATGCTGGAAAACAAACTGTCACAACACTTGCAGATTTAGCTATATTGCTGGGGATTAAAAATGCTTCAAAGTCTAAGTAAGTTGTTTATCATTATCATAAAATAATTAGGTTTTCACTCACAAGGTTATTAGAAGAATTTTTTGGTAGTTATAAAGCAGTCATAAAGTAATTTTGGCCTTTCACATATTTCACTAAATTGTCTATCAATTATTTTCAGTATAGATGCAATCCAACAGGTTTGGACTTCAGAAATTTTGTAGAAACTGCCAGTTTAGTAAAAGTGAGATAACAATTTTATAGAAGCAGTTATGATAAAATTTGAGTTGGTTGGTGGTTTTAGTCGTAAGAAACATTGTCGGTATTTTATTTTAGATTTCTTAAAACATGTGGCTAGTAGAGAGAAAAATATAAATTTTTATCAGAGCCAGGATTAAATGCATGAGGAGACTTTAAAAACCTGAATACATTTTTTGGCTAAAAGATATATTGTTTGTGCATAACATTAATTTTGACACTGTTATGAGACTTCAAAGCAAAACAGTAAAATTATCAGAAAGTTTCCAAACTTGTTGGACCTTGTTCTCTAAGATTTTAAAAAAATTTAAAAAAATTATTTGACTCATTAGACCATACGTTAAACAGTTAGTTTCTTTAGCGGTCCTTTAACTTTTTTTTTTTTTTTAATTACTTTAAGAGTTTTTCGAATTTATTTTATCTTCCTAAATTCCGTATTAAATATCCTGGAAAAATTTATTATTTAAAATTTGAAACATTTAAATTTTGTTAATTGATAAAATTTTCTGATGAAATTTCTGATGTTGTATTTTCTCATTAGTTTAATTTTTATCTATTTTAGCTATTTGCTGGCCATGTCTTCGTTACAAACTGAGATAATCCGGGTTGATGAGGCTGTTAAAGAGAAAGAGTTGCAAATTGATAAAACTGTAAATCAATTCAAAGAAGCCAATGCAAGATTCGAGTCACTAAGCAAGTAATTTTTTAGCTAGCTTTTTTAAAATAACTTTTAAGGAGCAAAACATGAAGTTAACCGTGATAACATGAAGTTTTTAGACAGTGAAAATATTCCCATTGAATACCAAAATATGGCTAATTAATCAAGTCTTTTGTTAAAGTATTGAAAACACTTTTTATTTAAAATTTTTTCACAGAGTTGCCAAAGTTTTCAATAAAATATGTCAGTTTTATACTTTAACTATAAACAAATGAGTAAATAGATTATGAATTTGCAGTATATATAATCGTTTATTGTATGATGCAAGCTGTTATTACAGAAGGTAGATCCTTTGTAGTTTCTCCAACATTTAATCTTATAACTATAATTATAAGGTTTCATTTTCAAAGTAACAAGTTTTATTTAAATTTTTCTTTTAGACTTTACACAAGTATTGAAGATTTGTCAATTACTGATATACCTATGTCTGAAAAGCGTAAAAGAGAAGCAGCTGTTTTGAAAGAAAAGTCTGAGAAATATAAATTACAAATAAAAGAATTTGAGGTGAAGACTTATTTCCCCAATATATATAATTATGTTATGCATATTTGGTGTTTTGTCTTTTTCCCATCCGATTAATCAATCATACAGTATTTGCTTGATATTTACCAATGATAGTTATGCGTTACTCATTGAACATGAAAGTCTCATTAATCCTTTTGAGATAATGGATTGGGGGTAAGACCGAAGGGGGGAGGCACATTTTGCTCTCCAACAGAGGTGATATGTTATTAACCAAGCAATTCTGAAAGTTAGTGAAAATTTCTCAGGTATAATTATTGATCAACTTAAAAAAAATTGTTGCTGATCATGTGTTTTTGACCTTTACAGTGCTAAAGCAGCATTCAAGTATGTCGGTTTTTTCTTATTTTTGGTTTAGTTAATTTTTAACCAAATTTTTGGTAACTTAATAAAAGTCTGATTCAACTAAAAATTTTTATGAAAGTTACATATCAACAAAGTGTGGTTCCCTGGACGTTAAGCTGAAAATCAAACCTAAAAATTAACTCTGCTGAGTTTGTGGATCATGTACTTTTCTCAAAAATCATTATTTCAATTCTCTTAAAATATTTGGATGATGATTTAGAATCGAGGGAAGATTTCAATCATAAAATCCAAACACCTGAAAACTGTAAAAGTTTTCTTTAAATGGAAACAAACATTTTTTATAAAATAAGGCCTAGCACAAAGAGGGGACCTAGAAAGTAGGTTATTTTATTTTCTAAATTCAAAATATCATGAAGGGATTTGACAAATTCTATTCCATGAATTTTTGGCAAGGGCGAAGTACCTGAAGAGCCATTCTGAATTTCTTTAGTTTCAAAAAAAAAAAAATAGGTTATTGCAACTTTTACGAAAGTGGGAGTGCAACGAGCTTTTTTACTAAGCATGACTAATTTTTTTTATTATAATCATACATTCTGTGGAGAGTTTTTTCTGATAAAAAATTATTCCTATTTAAAAAAAAAAACCCGTAAGCTTTCTTTGATTAGAGATATTAGGCTGCCATTTATAAACCAACAAGATATAAACTGTACCGACAAAATGAAATTTCGAAAAAAAGGCTCATTTCTCTCAACAGCTGCTATGGTTTCAAAGTTATGACTGTTTGAAATTTCAAATTTCATCAATTTTCCTGCCAAAATCTCATAATATTTTTGGTATAAAAGTTGATACATATCAGTGGGTAAATTTGGATATATTGCATCATAACTCCACCGAAAAAATTCCAAATATCACAAAATTTGGCAAGCAGATACTAAACATAATTCATAAAAAAAAAGAACAAAAATTATCATTTTAAAATGCTCAACTTTGAAAAATCTACTAATTTTTCAAGGAGTTCGCAAAAAAATGTTTTTTTAAAATTTTTTTTGTCAAAAGTTTTCAGTGCCTCATAATAAAATCTTCCATGAATTTTCTTGGTCAAACATTTTTACACGTTTTTGTAAATTCTACTTTAAATTCTGTGTGAGGCTTTGAGAAGATAAAAGATGTTATTTTAGGTTAATTTAAAGGTATCCCAAGGTAAAAAAAAGTTTTGCTGTATAAACTGTTTTCCAAGCATTTTGAAGTTCGCTTATTTTTGATTACCATAAAATTGATATCATTAATAAATTGTCCAGTTATAAAGTTGTAAGGATAAAAAAGTGAAGCTGTTATTTTTTTTAAAAGAATTTACCTTGTTGGGTTATGGATATTTTAGATCTAAGAATAACACATTTAATATTTTCTTCAAATACATTTGTTATATTTTTCTGAAATTTTGTGTGAAATTAAAAAACTACTGAAGGAAAAATTTATCTCAAAAATTGTCATTTCCAGGTTTCAAACTCAGAAATATGTCAAATGGTCTGACATTTTTAGATTTTTTCAGGAAATATTTATTTCAGGACCAAATTTTATTTCAAACCAAATTCTTTACTAAAATTATTGATGAATTTAGAAAATAATGATAATATTTATAATGATTATTTATTTGAAATATATATAAATATAATATATAAATATATTAGATTATTTTTATTATTTTAGTCTTCAAATATAGAAGTTGATCAAAAGTTCCATCATGAAAATTTAATGCAATTATCAAAGGTACGTCTAAGTTTTTATTAACTAAGGTGAATTATCCAGTAGTGTACTAGAGACGCCATTAAATTTAAAAGGAAGATTTAACACATAAAAATTAAAAATTCAATTCTGCTTAAACTTTGTTTTTGAAAAAAAAAATGCTATCACAGATATAGGCATTATATTTTTATTATTGTCTCTATTTAACATTTAGATTGCTTCTGTTTATTTATTTTTGGATTTTGTAATGTGTGTTTGATAAATAATTGTTGATAAACTATGTTTTTGAAACTTTGATAAGCACGCCTGAACATACCCAAATAACCGTTTTTTAAAACATGATTTGATTATGTTGAAAATTTATAAATGTTTAAAAAATAATCCAGGAGTCATTAAATTCTAGAAGTAGTAAAAAGAAGCTGAAAAAAATATAAGTCAGATTTGTTTTATTCTAAACCTCTATATATGTATTTATTAAAAATCCACAAACTAGATTTTAGGAGTGGAAAATTGTTTTAGCCAAAGCGGCAAACGTAATGCCACACATACACACACATACACACACGCACCACAGAGAGAAAACCTTTGGTTTTAACTTTTTGCTACAGTTGCTGAGAAAACGTAGGGATATGTAGTTTTAAATGGATATCTGGAAAATTCATCAAAAAATTAATGAAATACATATTGCAAGAATTTGTCTTTTAAAATCGATGCTCCGATGGTCTGTTGGGTTTTTGTATTTGAATAACTTTTGTTATCTCTAGCACTAAAGAAATTTTCTTCAGTACAAAATGGTATTTTCTTGGCTTCTATGAAGCATGCAAGTGACTCCTGGGTAGCTTAGGCAATTATGGGTTGCCCAAAAACCTTAGTTTATTACTTATAGCATCTGAAACTCTGATTTCAGGTCTAGTATAATAGGATATTGTTTCACTAAATTCTGCTAATGCTTCCCTTCAGCCCTGACCCTTGCTATTTTTAATCATGCTACAGACCACTGTTATTTAGCTAAAATGATTTTGTCATAATTTATGATTTTGTCATAATTAATGATTTTGTCATAATTAATGATTTTGTCATAATTAATTTTGCCACTTTAAAATAGCTTCAATGATGGTAATTGCTTATTTATTAATCAATATGTAATTTATTTCACATTTTTTAACTCTAAAGGTATCCATGACTTGTAGCATTGTCACAATGCTACAAGTCATTTTGCCTTTTTTTAAGGTTATAATTGGAAGGTGACACTTGTTATATTCGTAGAGTTGGGCATATAAACAAAAAAATATATGTTTCGACCTCAAGCTCCTTATGCGACTTCATGTAAACCAAATCCCTAATTATTGGCACTTACTGTAAGTATTTCAATTCAAAATCAAGAACGATGGATTTCTGTTAGATTTTTACAAAATGAAGCTAAAATTTTGCCATTTTGATGCATTTTTGAGATGCTACACATCGTTACAATGCTGCAAGTCACATAATCTTTTTTGTAAAATTATAATAAAAAAGTGAAGAGGTTAGTGTTCAAGATATGCAAAGCAACAAGTTGTCCAGTTTAATCTAAGGTCACAGACAAAGCTACCTCTGATGCATCACAACAAGTCAATCAATCTACAATGAACGGTTCACTCTCATCAACACTTAGAGTTCCTTTTAAGTGATTGAAATTCTGTGTTTTACCATTGATTAGCAATGCTTTAAAGCTCAAACTTTATTAGCATAAAAGTCAATCCATTTCAAGTATAAAGAAAAAATATCCTAAACTCAGTGGAGTGATAAAATATCAGAAGGGGGCAGTATCACCATCGATTAACCAACTAACATTAAATTATCTAACAAACGTAAAAGGTATATCTTCCAATTCTGTAGAGAGATTGACTACTTGTCAGTAATCAACACAACATCTCTTTTGATTTCATTTAACAGGGTTCTTTGCAATGGCTAGTTGGGTAATCGATGGTGATTTATATCATCTGCTAATAACTGAAATTTCACTGTCAATGAAGTCCTGATATTAGGCTTGAATCAGGCATTCATGGAAAATCAGTAAGTTTTGGAAAGAACAGGCATGGCCCTGATTTCTGCACCAAGTGAAGATTCCTCTGGAACTCACAGTGGAAGCATCATTATAAATTATATTTTAAATTATAAAAATACAAAATCTTTATGAATGCCTGAGACTGAGAATACTTTTTTGTGGTTGGGCCTATTATCATACCCTCCATATGGTAACAGTTAGGATTGAATCAGACATCTTTTCTGTTCTATAATTTCAATTCTATTTATTTATGAATCATCTTATATAGTTTTTATGTTTACTTTCATTTTTTAGGAACTTGAAATTCTTAGAGCGGAATTACAACCTTTAGAAGCGACATTACGAACATACAAAAGTTTACCTCCTGTAAGTTTCTTTCTATTTTTGCATTGCTTTTTATTTTTAATGAAAAATTTTCTTGCGCTCCACAAAACCTCTACTATATTTTTTGGGAGAATAAAAATTGGTAATTTTGTAAAATAAGATTGCTTACCTGTTCCGAAATTATAAAAGATCAAAAAATGTGACTTAACGAAAATTGGAAAAAAAAAAATAACTAAAAAATAAAAAATACTGCCAAATGATTATTTTTTACAATAATATTTGTAATATTTACAACATTTTTTTCGAGCCCTTTTTGAAGTTGTCATGGTCCTATGAATTTATACATATGTTTATTTGTCTTGTCTATATGTTTAAAGTTATTTAATTTTTTTTAAAGGCGTTGCTTTTTTCATGTAGAACTCTGTAAGGTCGTTTCTAGTGAAAAATAATTAACATTATATATTCTTATTTCTATGTAAGATATATTTACTCAATAGGAGTATTACAGTATTATATTTTTAAATTTAAAATATGTGTATGATATGAGCTGTTTAAAATGCATTTTGACACTCTATACTATATTTCTATTCAAGAATTCTGTGTCTTTTAAATAACAATATCCTTGTTATTTGCAACTAAATGAAAGTTAAGAGTTGACCTGTTAGATACTGTCAAAGCATTAAAATCAAACAATTGTAAATTTGAATATCTGATTTTTTTCTTTACCATACTCTTAGGAGAGAAGTGAACCAAATTTTGATTAATTCAACAGTACCTAAACCAAAAAAAATGCTTTGAAAATCAAACTTTATAAACAATCAGTTTGAATATTGTATCAGTGTGGCTATCTTTTAATTCTTTATGAAAAAATTTTTTGTCTTCGTGGCTGATATTTTCAAGTCATGCTGTTGATAAAAGTATTGCTACAAGGAAAGATTGATCGATAAGATATTTAGAGAAGGAACTGGTGTAGATAAGATGTAGCTTGGTAAAAGTATTGCTAGAAGGAAAGATTGATCGATAAGATAATTAGAGAAAGAACTGGTGTAGATAAGATGTAGCTCATTTTTTTTACTCAGGCAGCTTCAGGAAAAATTTTTAGGTAAGAGAATTTCTTTTTGCCTTTGTAGATTTGAAAGATTTTGTCAGAGCACCACATAGGATTCGTTGGTCTGCGAGGAAATTAGGTGTTGATGAGTAGCTAGTTGAGATAATATAGCCTATGTACACCAATGCTAGAAGTTGTCTTAGGGTTAATAATTAACTCGGTAAAGAATTTAGTATGAATGTTATGTGCAACTGGACTTGGTATTTAGTCCTTTGTTTGTTTTGGTTTTGGAAGCTAAGTCATTGGCTTTTAAAACATGTTGTTCATGATTTATTGTATGCAGATGATTTGATTTTGATAGCAGAGTATAAGAATAAATTGAAAAGTACAAGAAGTGGAAGAAAAAGGATTGAGAGTGAATGCAGCAAAAGCTGAAAGTAATTATTGTAGAACATATTTTATTTAAAAAAAAAACATCATCAGATTTATGATTTTAGTCGAAAAGCAATAATTTGATTAGAAATTTTTTCAAGAAAAATTTTCACTTATAATATAGGTGTTCTGGTATGTTGTTTAATTTGCTCAATTATGTTCTAAATCTCTCAATTTTTAGTACTGTCCCCAAGTATATTCATTTTTTGACCAAAAATGATATTTTCATAAAAAACCTTTATAAAGGATTTTAATTTCATAGGGCTTTGTTTTACCCATTCACTTGTCAAAATCTCTCTGTTTGTGGTACTGGACCCAAATTGGTTAAATTTTGGTTTGAAAATGAGTTACTTAAAACTTTCTCAATAAGCGCTGATTATTTATTTTTTTGAATTTTTTCTTGATATTAATGGGTTATAGAAAGATTCTTTTGACTTGCATGTCAAATTTTTTTTTTTTACAGCGGTTCAATTATGGTCACATTTTGGACCAAAGATTAAGTCACAGCTTTGACCGAAAATGGACATTTTGAAATTTTTCATATATCTCTCCTTATCATTTTTTATCTTTTTTTAAAATTTTGCTTTGAATTAGAGGACTATAGATGGCTTCTTCTGATCCTTATTTTCAAAAACCCTGCTCTTGATACTGGGCCCAAATATATATCAAATTTTGGACTGCAAACGTTGCTTATAAATTTTTTAAAGTTGAAGAACGTGCTTCTTTTGACCTGTGTGGTTTACCTGTTAAAGCTAATATTTGAATGTACATATTCAGTAAAACTTAATGATGGGCAACTTTATTCCAGTATATTTTCAGACAATAGTTTAAACATGTCTTAAGAGAAAATATAAGTCATCCTGGAAAATGCCATTATCAAGAAATTAATTTATTTTATGTTGAAGAAATTGTCAAAATATTCCCAGACAAACCATTGAGCATTAAAGTATTTGTCTTTTGTTGTGGAGTTTTATTTAAGATAAAATTTTAAAAAAAAAAGAAAAAAAACTGACCGTGCTGTATATAATTAAAGAATTTCCAGGTTCATTTTCTTTTTTATCTGAAAATTCCTTGTGTTAAAATTCTATATAATATTAAAAAGAATTATTTCTTTACTATAAATACTGATGGATAAAAATTGTTACTGTGTAGTATAATTATCATCATTGCAATTCATTCAATTCAATTATATATTTAACATTAGTTATATTGTAATACATGAAATATAATAAAATATGATTACAAAAAGGATATAATATTCCTAGGTAAATAAACTTTGAAACAGTTGTATAGAGGTTATTTTCATTTCATTTAATTTTGTTTATAATTGAAATCACAGCACTTTAAAAATATTTATGTACCATTTTAGTTGAATTTTGTTTTAAAACGAGAAAAGGTTTAAATTTTTCATAAAACTATACACACACAAATTGCTCAAAATAATGAGTAATTGTCTTATAAAGAAATGTTGCAAAGTTTAAATATTTTAACTAAATTTGCTTTTTCTTCAAAAATTTTTGCAAAAACTAAAAATTTTTGTTATTGTTTTTTGTTGTTTTCATTGTTGTTTATCTTTTAGGATATAAATCTCGCAAAAGTGAAGATAGAAGAAGCAAAACGAGAATTAGTAAATTTATATTTTTGAGACATAACATCCATGAAATGATTATGCAATAATTTATTTAATTTAGATTCAAATTTTATTCTAAAATATTTTTGGGGTGGTGACCGGAAAGAAAAAAAAGTGGAAAGGGTGGTTGTTTGGGAAGGAGAGGGGATAGAAGGTGGTTAGCCAAGACTGAAAAACTGCAAATTATATTTATGTTTGAGTGTCATTTGCTTTTACACTGTATATTGGAGTGTAATTCAAGTTCTATTTTGGGTTGTCTTCTGGATTTAGTGACGCATTTTTATTCAAACATTGGCTTTATATTCTTTATGTTTTTCTTTTAGGCCAAGTTAGAAAATGAGCTTCAGAGCGACATTGATTTACTGGCATTGTGACATTTTTATAAATGCTGTTTGGTATTATTAGAAGTTTTATCAAAAAAATTTTGTAGATTTTGTAAATATACATACAAATTGTGTTTTTTTTTTCTGTTCTTATAATTATTTTTCCTGACTGTTGCAGTATCACATAAGATCTTACCCATGAGAACTTTTTCAGTGGTTATTTCTAATTATGTGGTATGTCTTCCAATTCTTCAAAAAAAAAAATAAAAATTTATTCACATTTTTTTTTTTAATCCCCTTGGAAAGTTTCTGAAATCAATGTATATTAAGAACTGCTTTTTATTTTTGAAGCAGTTAATTATAAAAGCAAGTTAATATTCCCTGATTTGATTCTTCAGAAATTATTTTTTACTAAATAATTTCAAAAAAAATTATCGTATTTAAAAAATATATATACAAACTGGCTTTTATATATTTTATATATTTTTTTCAAACAAGAAAATATTCTTAAAACCTGAGGTTATTTGCGAAAGGAAAATTTAGCAGGAAGTTAAGGGACGTATAGCCTGTATAGTCATACATGGCTATATGTCCTTTACCTACCAAAAATTCTTGTTCCTCGAAACCAAGCCTTGAAGCAAGGTCATTTTGGACTTTTGAAAATTCTAAATTTGATCATTACTTATTTCAAATTTTGTGGTTAAGGTACCATAGAAGGCGTTTTTTATTCCATATGACTCCCAAAAATTCTTTTGGCAGTCATATTTGGCAGTCAAAAAAATTTTGTTTGGTGTTTATATTATTAATATTACTAATATTATTCATGTTTAGCATTTTCTCCATCTTGAAAATGAAAAAAACCCAATCCCCAGGACACATAGCATGACCATTTTAGATCTAAAAACAACATTTTTAAAATTTTAGTGAAAGAAATTCATCACTTTTTTTTTAGTAAACTCGATATGGCCTTCTGTCAGTATATTTTGTTTCACGTGCAGTTTACTCATTCTGTTTAAATTTTGTTTGGCATTTAAAAATATTACTATTGGTTATTTTTTCATTTTTGCTATTTTGAAGATGTTATCTAACCATTCCCCAGATGCAAAACATTGTCATTTTAAAACTACTAAAATTCATTAATTCCTTCTTTTTTTTTGCAATTAAAATATTATATAGTGGATCTTTCACCCCACATATCCATCTACCAAATATTCTTATTTCCGGGCTTAACGCCACCAAAACTATCACTTTAGGCCTAAAAAATTTCTCGAAATCTATTGATAAAATTTTTTTTTTAAATTATGCATTGAGTTAAAGGACTGTAGATGCATCTTTTGACCCCAATGGTTATTTTAGGTATTTTTGACATATTTAATTTAATCATGACTTTTTAATAAATTTAGATTACTTTCAATCCAATTAAAGCTACTGGGCACACTTATATATTGAAAGGTGAAATTAACATTGAATGTGAGCTTGAATTTTGCTTTTTAATCAGGAAGTATATTCATCTGGTAAATTTAACTTGCTTTTATTTCATCATAAGCATACTTTCTTTTTTTTCCACGAAAATTTACGCGGTGGATTAACTCGTTCACTATTATAATGGTGAAACACTCATAGATTGTCGTATCACTTCATCTATTTCGCACAGTATAAATAATGGGTAGATATAGCAAAGTTGAAGTTGATATCAGACGTCTGCTTGTACAGTGTGAAAAGATGGCATCGGATGCCCAGCATGAAGAGAAAAAAGTAGATTGGCGACTTGGAAAGGTCATTTAATAATTTTTTTGTATTTAAATTTCTTACTTTATTTACTGTTTATTATTTAAGGGCTCAGTAACCTTTTCTTAAATATTTTTAATTATTTTGTTTTCCTTGTAAACATGGTTTGAAACAAGATTTAAACCTATTATTTTTATTATTGTTATTGTTATTATTGTTGTTATTGTTGTTGTTGTTGTCGTCGTCGCCGTTACCCTTGCTGTTGCTGCTGTTATTGTTGTTGTTGTTGTTTTTGTTGAATTTGCATGAACAATATTCAGGGCTACACTTTTTAATCCTGGATTTAAGTTTATTTACATAAGGCACAATATTCCATATTAAAGGTCCACGACATCCTGAAGAATATTCTCCCTTTAAAACACTTTTAGTTGAGGGGGATCTCCAATTCTGATTGAAAGCCAGTTTTAGGTTTTTCTGAGTTTCACCTTACAAAGATTTTGCTTACCATTGATTAAGAAAAACCTTTAATAAATTTATAAACCTATAAAATTAGTAGTTTTATATTTCTAAGGTGGGTTGGGGTAGATCTATCAATTTGTAGTAATTCTTTAAATGTAGATGTTTCATCATTATAAACTAATCCCAAAGCTCTTTTGTGCTGGTCGTTAATTTTCTTTTCAAGATTTTTGTTATGAATCATCCACACTATTGGACAGTAGGAAAACTTAGATTCATTAAATGATTTAAATAAAAGTCTTTTTTTATATAATGGCAAATAACTGCTTATTCTGCCCAGGGCACTTATTTTTTCCCAGTCTTCTTACATAGTTCATGAACATGATTTTTCAAATTGCAAACTGTTATTTATTAGCACCTAATAACCTTTCATTTTTGCTTTGCCATATTTCTATTTCTCCATGTTTAACAAAGTGCTGTTGGTGCTTAAATCCAAATATTATGGGATGGCATTTTTCCTCATTTAGTTTCATACAATTATCTTGAAATCATTTTATTGCTAACATACTGTCATGTTCTAACCTTAATAAAAGGAAATTTATATCATAATCACTCGCATAAAACATTGTATGTTCTTCAAAATTACAAACATCAACTCGTTTATAAAAAATAGATCGTTTGTATAAATACTAAACAATAAAGGTCCTAATATTGATTAATATTGAAGAACACCTAACATTAATTAAGACCAAGAACTAAACTCTTTGTATATTTTTGTTCTTTGCCATTTGTTTGTTATATAATCTTTTATCAGTGACAGAGAGGGTTTAACAAATCTATAAGCATTTAATTTTGCAATAGATAGATAGATAGATAGATTTTGGTTTAAAGTATTGAAAACCTTTCATAAGTCCATTTGTACAGCTCCTGAGTATTCACTTTTCCATTTTTCAATTATTGCAGTTAAAGCATGTTGAGTGCTATAACTTTTGCAGTACCCACATAAATAAGGATATAAAAAATTTTCAAGCCATTTCAGAAACTTTAGATAAAACAGGAAGAACGCTTACTGGTCTATAACTTTTTGTTTTAATTCCAGTTTTTATCCTGCATAATCGATTTTTTTGTAGTTTCTATAAACTGTTATCTTAGGCATTGGTTTTTGAAAAGTTGTTTTAAGAAAAGTAACTATCATTCTATGAAAATCAGAAAAACCTATTGATAACACCTTGTAGCTTTGGAAATTGTTAAATCTGTTTGTCAAAAAACATGATTTTCTTTTATTAAACTTTTTGCTTCATGCCTATAAAGAAAATCTTTCATAACATTTTCTGTAGTTTCAGAATTTTCATAACTGTTATAAATATTTAATCCAGGTGTAACATGATCATAAAATTATTCATTATTCTTATTAGGACGATGATAGGTACCAAAAATTAACAATTTTTTCTCCCTTAGATTTGTTTGAAGAAAAATTTCTTCTATATCATTTGGAGGCAGAAGCTTTTTAAGTACCTTACATGGTATATATTCTCTTAAGTATATAAGTATTACACTGTCTTTTCTGTTTCTATCTGATCTATATGGTTCTAAAAAACCTCCAATGAAAAACTGGCGTAACTATTATCTAATTTTGTTTTTATTGCTACAAAGATATCAATATTTTTTATATAAAAGGTTTTAACATTTCAATTTTAGAAAAGTTGAGTTTAAATTTAAACTATAAATAATTAATTTATTATTTTATCCTTTTTTTAAAACTTCCAGTCCGTTATCACATTCTATATTATTAGTTACGCATTTCCTGTGGCTTTTTTTAGCGTTATTTCCTTTTTTACTTTTCCTAACTGGTTACTTTTTGGTTTTTTCATTTCAGAATTTAGTAGTCAAAAATTATTCAAAACAGATATAAAATTATTTGTTTTAACATATCAGTGCCTTCTTGAAATAAATGAAGATTTATTTCATAAAAAATCCTTAGTTATAAAATGATTGCAGATGAATATAAAACCTTCTTTCGTGTGCGAAACCCTCTTAAAAACTCATTAATTAGACGTACCTTTTGTGTATCACGGAAACTTCCTCTTTGTAGTATTGAAGAAATAAAAATGGGGTTTACTCCATTCCAGATGCATTTTTCCCAACATCATTCATCAAAATCAACATCAATTATTATACTTGACCTTGTTCGAACATCATTTGTACCAGCGTTTACAGGTACTGTGTCTGGTTTTTTTCCATTAATGTTGATTTGACATGCAGAATGCGGAACAGACATGACATGACATGCGGAATGGAAGATGATTTTGCATCAGGAAATGGTTGCACAACGACAGTGCTTTCTTGGACGAATGTACTCATCTATCTTCCTGGTACCTGACTTGACTTCCTGGCTTGACTATTCTGTCACCGTAAATTAAACCCTTTTTCTCGCTTGTTGTGATGCTAGTATAAGTGCGGTTTCCTGGAACAGTTCTTTTTTGGTTAAAAATAGTTTGGTTGTTTGTAGATAGTAGATTAAATTGGTTATTTTGGAGTGACTTGAATCTATTTTTTGAAGCATTGTAATTTGAAGTTCGATTTTATCTGGTTTGAGTAGTTTTTTGTAAGTTTACTGGTTTATGTTTGAATGGTGTAAATCAATTTTGTGTAGCAATGTTGTAGTTTTTGTTTTGAACTGGGTTTTGTAATATTTCGGGGCTTGGTTACATCTTTTCTCCATATGTTTTCAGCGTTTTTGCTTTATTTTTGACGCATTGATTCTTTTAAAAAGTGTATGTCCTTGTTTAACATTCTTGAAAAGGATCAAAATTCTTGGTAAAATCTCAAGGCTTTGAATCAATAAGTGAATAAGGTATTAATAATTCATAGTGAAAGATTATCTTGCTGTCATTTTCTTTTTTTATCAATTAAACAATTAGCTTTAGACGCTGGTTTCTTATTTTGAGTTTGTCGCTGGTCCTAAAGTTACTTAACGCTTAATGGGCTATAGAGGCATAGTTATGATGGTCATTTTAAACGTATTTGTCTAGTAAAGTTTTATTTTATTTACTTCGTTTTGTTTCATCATTTTATAATTTTTTTTTTGTGTATGAAATTTTATGCAGTTATTAAACTCATTCCTCTCTGTATTTAAACACGGCCAACAGACATAGTATGGAATAGACCATATTTGCAAAATCTTGTCATACATAAGTTTTTGTTATATTTATTACATTTGCAGTTTTGCTTGAAAATACTGCATATTCTTAACTTTGAGGTCAAGAAATTATGATATTTTTTAAAATAAATATATAATGTAGCAGTTATCTTCTTGTTGACATACTAGAAATCATTTAAAAATTTTTTTGTATGGAGCTGTTTATAAATTTAAAAAATTTATCATTTTACTTTACTTTATTTTAGTATTTGAAATGCTTAGACCGACAGATAGAAACTTTGGAGAAAACTGAGCAAAGGTAAATTATATTTCTTGATTTATCTAACTTTTTTTGTCATGTTACTTCTGCTTTCTTTAGTGTTTTTGAAAAGGAGAAATGTTTTTTCTATTTTTCTACTTAATTCTTAAAACTAGTAAACTTGAAATTTGCTGACAATCCCTCTTTTATATGTTTTAACTTAATGAATTTACTTCTGATATTTTCTTAAATTTTTTTTATAGTCAATAAATTTAAAATTTTTTGTGATGACCACAGTTCTGGGAGGTCTTGATTTATTTTAACCCCTTACCTGCGTTTTTATTTTAAAGAACGATAGCTTAAAATTGTATATATTTTTCGTGAAAAAAAAAGAAAAAAATTTTTTTTTAAGTTCGTTTTTTTCTATTTATGTAAATATGAGCATGCATATAAACAAGCACTGGAAAAAGCCATAAAACATACACATATATATATATATATATATTTTTTTT
>JAUZNK010005992.1:0-25757 GCA_035046665.1 Euphysa ruthae
ATGCTATCACATATATACTATGTGTTAGAAATATATTAATATCATATTTAAATAAAATAAATACATAAATACATAATATTTGAGCATTTCTGCATGTAAAAATCGAGTTTTCTGAGCTAAAAACAAGTTGAAAACACTACTAAATCATTATAATTCATTATACATACCTGAGGATGACAAACAACTTGATTCAAAGTCAGATAAATCAGAACCAAGATCATCTAAATAATCTAAAACTTGATCAGCAGTTAGTTTCAGAGCTGCCATTTTTATTGCAAAACTTTGAGTAAATAAACCGGGAAGGAATGTCCGGACATAGTGGAACCAAGGTTTTTCCTAAAGCATATCCATTTGAGAATGCAGAAAAGTCAAAATAAAGGTGTTAAAAGGTGTATATCAGCCATGGTAACATGATATATACACCCTACTACTTGGACGTACATGTACGTCTTTCGCTAACTGCCTTGACGTACATGTACGTCTTTCGCGGCGTAAAGTTAAGGAAATGAGTTTGTTATTAGCTTTTACGCACAACTTTCGAATATGAAAAATTTAGATTATAATCTATCGTAAACCCAACAAGTAGCACTTCTTTTTATGTAACAATATTCTTATTAAATAGATCAACGCTATCGGGGGTAATGTTTGTTTCTAAAAACATTATTTGAAACTTTGAAACTAGATTAGTTGCTATAGAACTAAAACAGAACCATTGTTGTAATCTAGTAACATCGTTATCAAGACGAGAGAGAACATTTTCTAGAAAAGTATCACAAGCATAATGAGTATTGTAGTCCGCAAAATCATGAATATCGCAATCTAGAAAAAAAAAAACATATTGTTTATAAAAATATTAAATTCAAGTTCTTCAAGTATAGACCCCTGAGCAACACCAATAATTATATCTAACCATTTACTAAAAATAGATCGCAATTTTACCCTTTGTTTCCTTGCGTGAAAGTAACTTTTTACAAATGATAGGTTTTTACCAGAGAAACCGTATGTAAATAATTTAACTAAGAACAAACCATGGAATATAGTCTTAGGCTTCAGAAAAATCCATGAAGATTGTACATTTTATGCCTTTCTTGTCTAGACAATGCTATCATTTCTGAATTAAACGAAAAATAGTGTGTGGGGTCGAAAAACCTTTACAAAATTCACACAATAATGGAGAGAAATAATCACAAAATAAACTGTTTATCTGTTCAAACAAGACTCTTTCAAACACTTTAGACGCAGTTGGAAGTATACTAATGGGATGATCGTTCCCTTTATCTAAGTTGTCATTTCTTTTATGAGCAGGGATTATGTTTGCCCATTTTAACTCATCGGGGAAACCAATTATGAATAAATACGAGCCTTCTCTTAGATTATTGAAAACTGGAAATTATATTGGTCATAATTCATGGCTTGTTGTTGTAACTATAAAAGGCTACCTTACAAATAAAAACTGTGCTCCAGAAAGCGATATATTTGTAATATTATTACCAAAACGAGCTGAAAAGAAGTAGATCATATTATTGTTAATAATACTGAAAAGATGACAGATTATTTTTCAAAAAAGAAAAGGCTGTTTACAAAATACATTCGCTTTTAATCTCAAATCATTAAAAATCAGTCATCAAATCAGTCAATGTACAACGATCACGATTAGATAAATCAAATCAGTCACTGTACAACAATCACGATTAAATAAAGCAATTTTTATTCAAAATAAGTTATATAAAGACTAACACATTTATTTTGGCGTCCAAATTTAGTATTTTCACAAAAATATGTATGCCTAAGAACTTCTTGTGTTAGCCTCTTTGGCCACCAAATACTTATTTATGACAATTGCTAGTCCTGATTGATTAAAACAATTAAACAATTTATTTTTGTGTCTTTATTATTTCTCGCATCGTCTTTCGATATAGCTAAAACCTCAATCAGCCGATATTCGACTTTACTTTGAAACTCTGAAAACTATTATTTAAGGTCTGATGAATTGTTAAGATCTACACATTGACTAAATCCAATATGTTCATCAGTTCCGGATTAAGTGCTAAATTGTGTACAGGAGTTTATAAGTAAAGGCAGTTGTGAAATTTTCCACGCACGCCTAGGATTTGTGTAGTATGCTGAGCAATTATAATTGCTCTTTCCCTTATTTCTGAATATTGAGGTAAATTTTCTGTATAAAAAACAAATAAATACAAAAAAAATCATTGATATTTTGGACGAAAAAAACGCATATAGTAAAATAATAATTTTTATTCAAAGGCCTAGCATTTAAATTAAATGACATAAAACAACTGGCTAATTTCATGTAATTTTTTTTAACTATGCGAGAAATTATAAACAGATACAAGTTATTTGCAAGCTTACTACTTTCACTTAGAGGAAACTAGCTACACAACCTGCATCAAGATGTTTTCACGCAAATGCTTATTTCCTAAATAGGTATATAAATTAAACTCAGTCTCTGTCCGTGGTTGGCAGTCTATATCCTAAAAAACAACTCTACCATCCCAAGCATATTTCTCCACATATTGCAAGAAAGTATAAAGTTAACCGACATGCGATTGTAGCAAATACACGAATAGAAGAACAACAGCCTAATGTTGTAACACCGGCATCATTTATCACCAGTAAAATTGATTCAGAACAAGGATCTTCTAATGCAAAAAAAAATTAAACCTATCAAAGTCAGGAATGATCAGAAAAATGCTGGGAAAGAGTGCTATGTATTATTTCACACAAAAATTTTTAAAAAATTGTTATGTGAAGTTGGGCGTTGTCCGACATGTTCCTTTGAACTTGGTTTTTTACACGGTATTGCAAATAAAACTTTATTTTGCCCATAAGTTTGTAGTATCATATCGGAAGTCTAGTTGGGAAAAGATACACTATCTTCCAAAAGCTTAAGCAGCAACAAATCAGGTATACAATGTTTTGACATTAATACAAACACTGCAAAAAAAGGTGAAATTTCCGTTAGTTTCGAAAAAAGGAAACGGGAGATATCCTATAATTTCCTAAGATGGAAATATATGGAACCATCAAACTTCCTATACCATTTCGTAGATATGGAAATTCCGGGAAAACTCACTTATATGTTTAAACAAATTTTCGTTCAGGAAACTTCCCGTCAGGAAATTCCGAGGAACCAATTTAATTGATAAATTTAAAACTGCCCATAGGAAATTACCATTCTGACAATGGTATTATTTATATAATCATCGTTGAAAGAAAAGAAAAATCATTGTATAAAAGCATGATATAAGACATCTTTATATACATCATTGTATACAGGCTTAACAATATTTAAAAACTATTCGATCTTTTTACTCAAGCCGATAGCATCTATTTCATAGGAAAATCACTATTCACACAATTTTTTCGAGCTATTAACTTGCTGGTGTTCTTTACATCAGAATCGTCTAATTTCCGAATTAATGATTCTAGTGAGCCATTTCGAAAATCGGGAGTCTTTGTCTTTAATTTTTCCTCGTTTCCGCCTTCTTCGTTCGACGTCACCGCATTTGTAACATGAGCATGAAATATTTAAAATATTGATTTAATATATGAACTTAATATTTAAATATTCGTAACAACAGGATGAAATATAGAACAGCTATTTCTTCCTCGCTTTGCGAGTACTTTGTACGTTTAACTAAAAAATATAAAAAAAATATATATATTATTGAAACTGAATATTACTAGATTTTTTTTTTTTGCTATAGAGAATTTTTGGTGTTATTACCAAACGAGCTCCAGCTGCAAAGCTCGCTTTTTTACATTCGCAATAATTATAAAAAATGTCTCAAAATTTTATTTCTTCGAACTTATATAAATTTTTACTTTTTTTACGAATAAGATTTTCCTCAAAATGTTATTTATATTTTTTATACAATGAATAAAACCGTGTTTGACAATAATGTGGGTAATATTAATTCAACATAAGTTGCCCTAGGTCAATAGTTAGAGCAGCGGATGAAGTTATTCCTGACTTGTGCGTTAACGATGAAGGGAAAATGTAAACTTTTGAAGTTTTGATGGAACGTGGCAACGTCGAGGTTATGCCTCGCTGAATTGGGTTGTTACTACTATAGCTGCAGGCAAATGTGCTGATGTTGCAGTATTAACTAAAAGTTATAAAGCACGTAAATTTTGGAAAAGAAACAAAGAAGCTCCTGTGTATGACTATTGGAAAACAGAACATGGTTGTCACCTAAACCATACTAGGAGCGCTGGAACCATAGAGCTTACATGTGTTACAGAAATTTATCAAAATTCTGTTACAACAAACAAATTAAGATATATTAGGTGTCGCGATGATGGTGACAGTAAGTCATATGATATTTCAAAAAAAAAGCCCATTGGACCGGGGTATGACATTGTATAGAGCAAATATGTTGGCCACGTGCAAAAGTGGGTTAGTGCACAGCTGAGAAGGCTAAAAGCAAAGCATAAGGGGGTAAAGTTGATTGATAACGAAGGTTTATTCGGATAAGGTAAACTAACTGAAAAAATTATGAAACCATAAAAAAACTACTATGCTATGTGTATGGTATGGTATGTGTATTAGGCATAATGGCTTGGGAATACTTTCTTGAACTCAAATCAAGTCAAATATTTCCTTGAAAATGAAAAACGACATTATAAAATGTAAATAAACTCATTATAAATCAACATATTGCTTATCAAATGAGTAAGTATATATTAGAGTGCAATGGTTATTACAAATTAAAAACTATGACAAAATAATGACCAGAATAAATTATGTAATACACTGGTCTATTTGAAATATTAACAAAAGAATTGAAAATGATCTTGATAGGTAGAAAAATATATATACAAAGAGAAATAGCAACAATTTTCATATTAAACTGCTAAGTAATCAAACAGAACTCACAACACCTAATAAGCATAATAATGACAAACGACAAAAAAAAAAACATTGAAGCTTAACCAGCTAACTATATCTTGCAAAAAAACAAGTGAAAATTCATACCTTAAGCTAAACATATTTTTTAATCGTAAAGTCAAGCTATGCCTTTTTAAACATGAAGAGTGATTGAAATTTTCTATCGGCTGTTTTTATTTCAGGAGGCAGAATGCTCCAGGATTAGATGTATCGATAGTTAATAGTTCTGCATCTATAAGTTAGGGTTTGATGGCTAACTGACTGTAAATTATGCTGACATTGGTCTCGGATTTTACAAACCCTTAGCATTCATATCTATGTTAATTTAGTGAAGCTTATTGGCCTTGTTGATAAGTAGAAAGTGACCAAATCAATAACGATCCCTTAGCCCCTAGCAGAATGTTTGTGGTTTGTTTGTATGTATGTAATTAGTGTGTGTATCATAAAACTTGAATTTCGGACTTTTGTCTCTGTTTACATGTATAAATAATTTCAATGATAAAAACCGACTTACTAAAAGTCACTATAGACAGCGAAAACAAAAGTAGTAAATTACGCACTAAATCAAAGATAATTACCTCAGACAGAAACGGCAGATAAGAAAATGAGGTCGACATTGAAACTTCCTTCTTGACTTCTTGACTTGACTTCTTGGTTTTAAGCATTTAATTGAATTATTGCCGATCAGTGGGTCTTTAGTTGTCAACTTAATATTTAAATCAGTTCTAAACATGATAAAAAAACGAAACTTAGTTTTAACTTAGAAATTTAGTTTAAAATTGATAACACTAGTACTGTTGTTAAATAGTGTGTGTGTTACGTATTTGTCACTATATCTTAACTTTAACTCACCTGGTTTTATTTTCTACTGTTCTAACATAAAGGTGAACTTCCATCAGGTGGTTTCAGTAGCCATCATTACCATGTCTTTTTCTCCCATTAGTTCACTAATAAACGATTTCGTAACAACGTCATCTTATTTTTTACAGTTTTAATGTCACAAACAATGATGTCATAATGACATCATAATATAAAAGTTATATCTTTGACGTTAGATAAACGTTTTTTCTTGGTCGAAAGACTTTTTGACCTAATCACAACTTAAATCCAACGTCAGTACAACGTTGTTTGGTCTGCTAGGATCATTTACGTCCTCAGATTTAGTTATCGTCTGAATTGCTCCAAAAACCATTGCAAGACTTGAACATTATCTATGTATTTTAAGTTAGGTCATCCCGAGTAGTATTCATTGATGATTTATTTGAATACAAGAGGTGAAAGGTGACAATTATACAAGTTTAAAGATATCATTAAACGAGCAAAAAATGTCTGTTTTTTATTTTTTTCATAGTTTTTTCTATACATACACAGAGTCCAAAAAGAAGAATGGTGTAAACTATGGGTCTTATACATCGCTGTGCCCTTAAAACTAAAGCGTAAGTTTACTACACGATTTGCCGGATTTTATTGGATTAGCTAATTTTCAAGAAAAAAAATTTACTTCAACTATTATTCCGTCGATGTGCAAAGATGATATTTTATTTTAGCTGTTATTGATTTTTATTTTTACTAAATCTTTTTTTAGTTTTTAAACTTGCATACGTGGTTTAAACTTTTGCGGTTTTAATCTGTTCAATATGTAAAATTCAGATTTTTAAAGCCTAAATTTGGCAGTGGTACTACCCTCGACGACAATTGGTACTTTTTTCACCTTTGGAGGTGATTCCCACTAAACGATGTTAATTTAATGTCCCACAATACTTGGAACTTGTGGAGCATTGGAAAGTTGTTCGTAAATTTAACAGAGTTTTCTAAGGTATTTTTAGAATAAAGTGAGTATCTACATTTTATTTTGATCCAAAAAAACATTTATAAAGGATTGTATAATTAATTTATTATTAACCAATTTTTCAATACACCAAAAAAAAAACACGATTATCCATTCCAGAAAGAAATTAACGGATCAAACAAAAGCTAAGTGTTTAAAAATAAATTATAATCATGTTGTCAATCGACCACTTTCACATTTGTAGCTTTATAAAAACTTTGAACGGTGATATTTGATAAATTTTTAAGTAATCAAATTCAGAAACTATTTTATAACTCATTCTTTTAAAATCTTCCTTCATTTTCACTAATTTGGGACATTTGCAAAAATTTAAATTATTGGCAAAAAGGTTGAAGCATTGGTACGTGCTCTTTTCCATAAACTGTGTTCTGTACTTTGACTGCGCAATTAATTAACGTCTAGATGTTTTTCAACTGTTACTTTCATATATTTCTGAGTTTGTATTATTAAAAGCGTAAGTCCAAAACCCTTAAATATTAATTGCAAACAAAACGAAGCAAAGAACTATCCTTTAAATTTTCTCGTAAAAAAAATTTTTTTTTTCGCATTTTGTCCATAAAAAAAATTCTTGGCAACATAAGGGTTTTGAAACAGATATTTCGAAAATAAAATGCTTAGTTACCCAAAATACCCAAAATACAGCATAATTCGAAGATTATTTAATTTCTCAACACAAGGTTTCCCATCTATAGAAAATGTCCACGCTTTATCTTTTAAAAAAATGGAATGAACACAAATTTTAATAATCTATATCATTAATAATCTATATCAACAAATTTTTATATAAAATTAAAATATCTTAACATATGTTAACATATAATAAAATTGTCATATCGAAACCGAGATTCGCTACTAGATTTTCTACTACTGTGCGGACTTGAAAGGATATTAGATTGATTACTAATTCTTGGATCTACTATTTAAAATTTTTTAAATTAATTTTGAATTACTGAACAAATATTGATTGGTTTTTTGGTATCTGGGATTTTGAACTGAACGAAATTAAGAACAATTTAAAATAATTCTATTAATCCGAAAACTGATTACGCCCAGATTAGTAGGAATTATGAGGATGCAGGACAATTTTCGTTAGAACATCCAAACCAGTTGTAATTGCACTCGAATGTCTTGTTCGCATTACTTGCTAGTCCATTGCATTTAGTAAATTGCGAATCGCACTAAATAAAAAAAAAGCAATATTATGTTAAACCTTAATTCCTACAGATAGATAATCGCAATTCGTACCAGGGGTGAATTACAGTTAAAATCTAACGTCCTGCACAAAGCAAAAATAAGTTCCGATTCTATAGGTTGTTGTTGCTGAATTTATTTTATTGTGAAAACAAAAAAGCAAGCGTAGCGAGCTTTGCAGCTGGAGCCCATTTGGCAACAATGATTAAAATTATTTATAGCAAAGATTTTTTTGCTGACTCACCAGATTTTTGAGCCGAAATTGTAGTTTATCTTAAATTCGTGCCTATTTTTTCATATCTTTTCTCGCCTTCCCATTTCTTTATTAAAATTATTTGAACATTAGAGAATAATTAAATCGAGACAATACTTTAAAAATCAAGATGAAAAAAAGAATCATTAACATTCGAATTATCTTATGCATCTATAAATTTAGTTTCCTGTCTTAAAACGAAGGTGTGAACAGTAAAAGGTAAATTTAAATTCATTTTAAATTGTAATATATTTTTATTTCACTATGTATGCGATATACCGTAAAATCATTTTTTTTTTTTTTTTTTGTATAAACTATTCTTCCAATACATCAAACCAAAGAAAAAGTATTTTCAATACTGTCGACAGAAAATTTACTTCTATTTAGATACAGCTTTATTGTATATTAATAACTTGTAACGTAAGAAAACATGTTGTTTTTTGAATTCTGTTCAGATTTTCTTCTATCATCAATTACCATAACCATTTTTAACTTTGGCTTGCCAACAAGTTTGCCATGTTTTCGGAAACCTTTATATATTGGTGATCATAACTGAAATAACAGTGCCAGTTTCCATAAAATTTCGACACATTGATTGACGTACTAAAAGACTATTAAAAAATGCTTGGGGGGGTTGTCTTTTTACCCCTGAGACGAATACCAAAATTTAATCTACATTTTGTTTCGGAAAAAATTACATTTATTGATCGATGATCACACAAAGAATTTGTAGATACCGACTGGGTTCACATAGAAGTAGTAGAAAAAACATGATTTGGTAATAATAATTTCATGCAATAAAATTTTAATTCCCGGTCAAGCAGCCTTTTTAGATATAGTGTTTCCATGGTCCAATTATACATTTCTTTATAGAAGCGGATTTGTTTTGCGTAACCAATCTTGTAAACTCTTTTACTCTATTAAAGATGCTGTTATATCAATCTTATATTAAGTTAATATTTGAAACGCTTTGACAGAGACCTAGCAAACTCGACTTTTATGCGAGGTAATACTTCCGAGCGGGTTCGTTTCTCCTCGTCTGTACTATTTGTAATGTATTTTTTTATTCAAAATCGGCCTTTTAAGCTTAGAACCGTAATTTATAAAATGACTCCTATCACAAAATAGTAATTTATTTTGATGGAAGTTCCTATAAGTTACTTATTCTTTTGTGATAAAGCCCATTGTAGCTAATTTCTTTTTGCTTTCTGGTAATTTTTTTGTTTAAGGAATAAAAAAAAAACATGTTTTACCCTGAACTTACTGCTAAATAATTTTGTGATGAAAAAATATTTTCTAAAAGAAATAAATCATCATTCACATTGAAGCCGAGGAATCCGTATTTATGGTTCGACAAGAAAGCTGACACTTTTAAAAAAATTGTCTTAAAATGAATTCAGTAAAACTTTTAAATCTGTCAACTAAATCTGGAATCAGAATAAAATCCCCAATCAATAAGAATTTCCCCGCATTATGGTAAAGAGAAGGAAGCTCTCAGAATCCTGAAATATCGAGAAAAAAATCCCATTTGACGTTAAAATTACTTAAAAATATCGTACTTAAACGAACCTATGCACTGACGAGGAAGATAAGTATGTCAATAACATAGGCATATAAGCATTCCTTGAATATACTTAAATATAATCCTAAAATTTTTTTGACACTTACCCTAGAGACATCACATTTGGGACTCAAGCAACTTCTCAGAGTAGCATACTGTTGATTCCTTTGTGTTATAGAAGTGGCACTATTAAATGCAGAACCAAACGTAGCGTAGCACTAGAAATGAAAATTAACATAAAATGGACTATTTCATTGGATAACACCAACGTCCAATGTCGAGGGTGTTGTTTTCGGGTTGAGCTCAATCCATAGTACAGCTGACCTCCGCTTTCCAACGTGCAGGAGAATGAAAATCGTACTGGTTATTTCTTTTTTTGCAAAATGAATCCTGATGAAATCAGGAAAAATTAAAATTTATATTTTCATTTCCGATACTAGCAGTCCTCCATTTCTCCCTTTCCCTCAACATGATGATTGAAGTTCGGTAAAGCCTTTGAGGATTAGCCCTTAATTTTTGACGCTGAGACTGAAAATTTTGATCAAAATGAAATAGTTTTATTCATTACACCTGGCAAGGGAGATCTTACTTACCAAGATTGACTCTATTCAAGAGAGTTTCTACAAGTGTGCTTGATTTAATAATCAATAGGTCATGTCTTGCTATCAGAGAACTTTTTGTCGATTTTTTTATATTTTAAGTAGTGATTGAGCGAGGTTAGTTGTTTTAAATTTTCTGCAAACATTTTTTTTTATCGATAAATGTAAAGAGAGTTAAAGCAAAAGTAATATTAAGATTGGAAAATCTTCAAAAAATTAACAAGTGAATGCGGAGTTATTCGAGTTATTTGAGTTATTCGAGAGTATAACTGAAACAAAATTATTAGGCAATAACTTACACCAGATCCTTCTAAATGAGCGGATGTGATCGTTGGATTGAATTGTGTGTTGCTGCTTTTCCCTGCTCCTACATTACCCAAAGGGTTCGGCTGAGTCGCTACATTTCCTGGTTGATTAGCTGCTGGTGTAGGGGTGCCAGGTGCACTGGCAGGTACTGGTGTTGCAGCTGGACCACCCCCAAACTTATTTCCAGCTACTGGACTGTCTGCAGATGGAGAGGATGAGGCGGAGGTTTGCGTATTTGATGAAGCTGAAGGTGGTTGTGCTTCTTGTGGGTTAGCAGCACTGCCATCGTCTGCAGAACCTTCTTCGAAAGGAAGTTCTGCGCTTCCTTCAGACGATTTCAGTACTTTTGCAACACTTTTCGTCATCTTTTTTGTTTTTCCTTTTGAAACTTTTAAAGTTTTTGAAGGAACATATTTCTTTGGAATTTTTTTTGTTTCTGGAGGAGTTACTTGGCTTGCCTCAGGCGCAGATATTTTTCCAGCGACAACAGCTTTAACTAAATTATAAAGAAGCAATTTTGATTTAATAGTAGTTATGAAGATATGATATCTTCCCTGTCATGTAGCTGATTGAGCATAATTGAAAGAAAAAAAATATAAAAATGATGTTTATTTTCTATTTTTTATTTCTATAATTTCTTTTATAAAATCTTTTGAAAAAGCCGTTCGATGAAAATAAAATTATTTCAAACATTTTTTTTTTTTTCAAAATTATAGTCTTTATTTATTAAAACATTAAAATAGCATGAACAAAATAATAAATAATAATAACAAACAAAATAACATAAACACGAACTACAACACCATTTAAACATTTTAAAATATGTGCTATTTTTCATGTACTTTCATAAAAGCAAAAAGTAAACAAACTACTTTTCCTGACAATTGCAGACTATAGTCACTTCCATTCCTTGGCGAAAATAGAGAGCTTAAGTCTTGACGAAGGGATAGATGAGGACAGGAGATTTCTACTCCCGTCTTGAAATAGTATCCCGTAGTATTTCGAACTTAAGTTAATAAATACGTGAAAACTGTACATTACATAATTGTATAATAGAAAATGATCATAGATGTTTAGAATTAAATAGCTTTGGTCTTTTATAACGTCTACTGTAATCATGCATTTACAAGATGCTCAACAGGCTGTTTTACTGGCATATGAAGCAGATTTTAATAGGTATCGTTGAAGCAATTCTATTATTCGATGTTAATAGAAGTAGTAATCCCAGATTACCATACTGGGAATATCAGCGTTTAAACCTTGAAAGTATGACAGATGATGATGCTAAAGCCGAGTTTAAGTTCTTGGAAAATGATATATATCAACTGCATGAAAAGTTAGGTCTTCCGGAAGAATTGATACCACCTAATCAATCGAAATTTGACGGTATTAAAGCCCTGCGTATATTGTTGAGACGATTAACATACCTATTTCGCTACTCAGAGTTAATTTGGTTCGGGTATATTGTTCCTGAGTTATCAATTATTTTTAACCAAATGATAGATATAATTTACGACCGCTGGAATCACCTATTGACAAGTTTTAACCAAAACTGGCTCTCACAGCAAAGTTTAGAGACCTTTTTTTTAAAAGTTCGCCGAAAAGGCAGCCCATTAATTAATTGCTGGGGATTTATAGACGGCACAGTGAGACCTATATGTCGCCTAAGTACAGATCAACGAATTGTATACAATGGTAATAAAAGAGTCCATGCGTTGAAGTTTTAATCAATTTTAACTCCTAATGGTTTAATAGCAAATATTTATGGTCCCTTAGAAGGCAAGAAACATGGCGCAGGAATGTTACGAGAGTCTGGCGTTTTAAATGAGTTACAAACAAATGCTATTGAAATTTTGAAAAGTTATTAACCTCTTCAAGTTTGTAGATTTTTAAATTTAAAACTTAAGCTAAGTGCAGTTGGGAAGATTTATATTGTTGCTGTTATACTTACAAATGCACATACTTGTTTATAAAATTCTCAATCCGGGTTTTTTCTTGAACACGAACCTCCTGTATTAGAAGAGTATTTTCAATAGTGAAAGATTTTATCTTAAAAAAAAACATAGGTTTCATTTACTTCTTTTAGCTCCTGTTATATAAGTATAAATAAAAAACAAGATTTTCAAATGATCAAGGCTGATTTTTAATGCTACTAAATGTGTGAAATACAACATATAATTATTTGTTATTAATTAAATTTTGCATCATATTTCCATCATGCCCATCATCTGCTGGTTTTGTTGCTGTTGTTGCCTACGATCTTCTTGCATATTTTGCAATAATTGCATGTTAAGATTATTCTGATTTTCTTGACGTTCATTTTCCACAGCAAGTATTTCTTTTTTCAGAGGTCTTCTTCGATTTGTTTTTGTTTTTTAAATTCTAGGATATTGGTTTTTAACGACAACTCTACCTTTCGAAAGTCTACCTTTTTCTCGGCTGCATTACGTAAAAATGCCATAGTTTGAGTACCAGAACTTCTGGATTTTTTTGTACCACCAGCACTGCTACTCGATTCAAAACTTGAGTTCCTGACATTTTCTTTTCGCTTTTTACTTTCACTGAAAGTTTCTAAGGCTTGAAGGCGCATGTCTTCTGCCGCTTTACAATCTTTGGTGGCATTATGAACCTCAACATCTTTTTTTACCAATAAAATGTCATTAAACTCTTCTATTCTTTCGAGTATCTCGTCTAACAACTTTTCTATTTTGCTAAGCTCGGGTGATATACCTGAGGCTTTTTTTTCCTTTTTAACTGCCTCCGATCTTTTTATTTTAATCAGTGAAAATCTTTTGCGACATCCCCTTGCATCAACTTGTAATTTAAATAAATCGGCTTTATTTAAATCTTCAGAAATAACCTTCCAGGTGTTTCCGCTATCTTTAGTAAAGCTATCTTTACTTTGTGGTTTAAATTGATACGGTTCATATAAAATAATCGATTTAAGAAAAAGCTCATCCATTTGATTTGACCAAACATTTAAATTTTTTTTCTCCATATTTATTCTCTTGACGTTCACAAGTCGTTAGTTTTGAAAAATGCAGTTATATAATTCCAGACGACGGGGTTTGATGGTTTTCCCCTGAGGTTTATTTTCATCTATTTTCATCTAGACTTAAGCTCTCTAATATTTTTAAATTAGTTTAAATTACCAAATGACAAAAATGTTATCCTCACTCTTCCTTTCACCCCATTCCCACTTGAAATCTTAGAACAAGGTAAGCAGGCAAAACATCGTAAAAGTGAAAAAAAAATGTGGTTATGTTTTATGTGTTGAGAATTATTTTGAAATCAGCTCTAGTAATAAAATCTTTTTGAGAATAAATTGTTAAAATCAGTCTTATATGGTTGAAAGCATCTTGCATTTTTTAAAGCATTTTGTGTTACATCTTTTTATAAAATTTCTCATTTTTAAAACGTGTATATTAAATTGAAACTTGACATCCACCTTGTATTTTCTTATTCTAAAAGCTTCTCATAGATTTATGCAACCTTCTCCTTTTACAATTATTCTGCCTTATTGTATCTTTAAGAAAATTTTTATCATCTCAGATAAATATTGCCCAAATTTTTTGTCTAACCAAGTCTTATTTGCAAGTCGCTTACCTGGGACCATCCCTTATTTTGTTAATTATAATAATTTGTCATCAGCTGTTGTATAGAGTTTTTCCTCTTTCTATATTATTTAAATGGTTATGTTGTGTTCAATGTTCTATTGTGAATACATTAACTTCCAATTTAATAGATCTTGATGCCAGAATTCAACTTCATTTTTTTATTAGACAAAGGTATTAACTTTCTGAATACGTCCACCGGTTAACCTTTACAATCACTAATTTACAAAAGAATCATCGTTAAAGACAACAAAGATGCCATCAATTTTTTCTGCTCATTTTCTTACTGACAAAGTTAACTCTAATAATTTATTTGTGTAGTCTTTGAATTTCAAGCTAAAAAGTTACCTTTTGAGCTAATTTCACCAACAGTTGAGACTACAAAATAAAGTGTTTAAGCCATCTGTGTATCTTTCTAAAATCTTCTAGCGCAAAAATTATACTTGTTTTAAAAATGGAAAATTTGTGGATCAATAGCTCATGACAACAAGATCTAAAAACAAGAAAATATTTCAAAATATATTCATTGAAACTTTTCTGCTATCAAACCATTGATTTAGGATATTACTAAGATTTGCTAAGAAGGTATCGTTCGTTTTTACTTTGTTTAGTCTCTTTTTAGTTTTTTTGCTCAATTAAAAAAAATGCAGCACCATTATCTTGATTTGTCTTCAGACAGAACCTTTGATAGGGCAATATGTTGTTGTTAAATTGTTAAAGACTACACAACTTCTTATGCATCCTTCCGGCAACAGTAAGCCAAGCCAAGGCACTAGAAATTTTTCTGGTTACCAAAAAAACAGTAAATAGCATTGAGCCCTGAAGGCCTAAGCAACTTGTAAAATTTGATATATTTCAAGTTTTCATTAGTTTTGGTGTCATCTTTTGATTAAAATAAATATTTTTAAAAAATTGTGAAGTCTTTCATACTCATAGTAATATTTACGATTCTATTTTGTACATATATGTATATTTTTGTGTTATTTGATATGTTTACCACTATTGTGTTGAAATACACAACTATTTTCATGCATTTACATTTTTTGTATTGTAACTTCAAGAACAATATAGATTCTATTCTGAAATAATTTAGTTCCTATAAATTACATAACTTTTTTATTTAAGTAAGTTGCTTCTTGCAAGATTAGAAGCCACTACTAAGCAGAAAGCTAAGAGTTAAAACTCCAAATTTACAGCATCAAAATGCTACTGATACGCTGAATGGACGATATCTGAATTTGAACCCAAGACCTTATAGTTAATAGTCAGATGCGTTACAAACTGAGCTATTCGGGTAATTGGCCAATTTGTGCATGTACACAAGTATAATACCTCAAAATAACTACAACTGATTGGAGAAAATTATTTTAGTACTTATAAAGTATGTTCTGAAAAGAGCATTAAAAATTAAAATTTTCAAAAAATTCTTTGTTTTTTCAATTATAAAATATTTTTATCGCTCATGCATGTGATAAATTTCTTTAAAAAATTATTATAAGAATTTTTAATTTCCTTTCAGAAAATTTATATAGGGGTATTATCTCAATTAAAAAAAAAAATCATATAAATTTTGGACAACTATGTAGAAAAATTGACCAGTCTGAAAAATTTTGATACTAAAGAGTGGATCATTTTAAAACTTAATGCAATATTAATATGCTTTATCTTGTCAGCCATTAATCACACTTTTAAGAAGTTTAATATACAATTGATGCAAAAAAAAATATATATATATTTTTTTTTTTTTTTTAGGTTTGGTCTCCCATCTAATATGCCAACTCTTCCTTCAACATTGTCGAATAATTTGTCTTCTTCTACGCCAGCTCCTCCAGCAAATCCCCAATTTAATCAGTTATTTAGCAGTCTGATGGCTAATATGTCTAACCAAAATAATGGAGGTGGAGGTGCTCAGCTAACTCCTGAACAACGATATCAAACACAACTTGATCAGTTGTCATCTATGGGTTTTCTTGATCGAGCTGCTAATATTCAAGGTGTGTTCTTTAATGATTCATATTATCAGGGAAAACATTAAAAACTTTTTGTTAACTGGTGGGCACTGCATTTGTTCGCTTTTACTCTGTGTCTGTATTTTTTTTTTTTTTTTTTTTTTTTTTTTTTTTTTTTTTTAGCTGGCACAAACTTTATACGTATGATCTTTGTTTAATTCGTTAAATTATTATCGATATGGAAAAATTCTTAGTAGAAAATCTTTTGGAATATGGTTTAGGCTAATTGTTGAATATTCGGGCTAATATGGCAACCTGCCTAAGTAAAATTAAAACAGAAATATTTTAACAAAAATCGAAGTTATTGTATCGCCACCAAAAAGTTTTTAGAAAATGTAACACAAATAATTATGTTTTGATTTTACAGCACTTTCAATCAAATTTTGATTTGCTACCACATCAATCTTTAATTAGTATTACCATCACCTTGTAATTAGTTTCTTTGTTTTTTTTTTTTTTGCATGAAGTTAGATAAAAGATCAGATATAAATGACCTTTTCAAGATTTTCTCGAAAAGTTTTGTTCTTGCTATAACCGGGATAAACGAGGCAAAAATCATAATTTTTTATGTTTTTCTTTAGATCTGTTTATTTTTATTTTTTCTAAATTTTTGTATTAAATAAGCAAGGCAAATTACATGAAGATTGAATTTTTAGGGAAAAAATCTCATTTGTCTGATTTTGGACTAAAGGAGGCAAAGAATGACCAAAAAATTTTATTTTTATTTTTCTCTGAATTTACTCATTAACTTGTTTTTATTTTGTACATTACAGGTAATAAATAAATGAGATATGTTAATTTGTTGTATGTAATTTGTTGTGATAAGCAAATGTCGTAGCAAAAATGGATTCTTGTTAGCTAGAAATTTAGGGTAAATGAGTCTAAGATAGGCCAAAAAATCTAGTTTTTTATTTTTTCTGAATCTAATTATTAACTTATATTTGCTTTTTTGCAGGAAGTCAAATACCAAGGATTAAAATTAAGTTGCTTGTTCTAGATTTTATGGAAATTTCCTGTTTTTGCTAAAATTTGATTAAATTACGCTAAATTAATCATTTTCACGTTTTCCTTGAGATTTGTTCATTTTTTGATTTTTGTCTTTAATGGTTGGTGAGGCAAAAGATATGACAATGTTTTCGTTTTTAAATAGTATGGGTCCATAATGCATGCATAGTTGTCCGAACAATTTATTTTCAGAAAATTTACTAATATTAATTTGTTCCTTAGCACTTACAACCACCGGAGGAGATGTGAATGCTGCTATTGAACGACTGATTGGTGGTCTCTAAAAGATCTTTAGAATAATGTACTGAAACACTTTCCCTCAATTTCTAACAAAAAGAAAAAGCTGTTATAGATATGCTGATAGAAGGTCTTCCTTTTAAAACAATATTATTTAAATAATTTTATATTACTGCAACATTTGTAAAATTAAGGATAGTCTGCCATAATGTTCCTTAACTTTCTCTTTATTTGAGTTCTGTTAGGCGCACTATCTGTGACAATATCTATAAAATGTTATACCTTCAATAAATAAATTTTCATATATATTATTAAATGCGAATCCATCAATAAAAATTCAAATTAAGTATAAAAATTGTGAGGATTAATGATAGTATATCTATTTACTAATTTTACCATGAATAGGTTTAATTCGAAATCTAACTGTTGTCATCCTTGTAAAAAATACTTTGAACTAAAGTACTTAATCCTGTCAATAAATGATCATTGCTCCACTGGGACATTGACTGAAGATTTGAAAGTGACGGGCAAATACAAAAATTTAATTTATTTACTTCTTTCCAGGCAAAAATGTGAACAAAATTTTTACAAATACCTAAAAAATTACTCGCTTTTTAACAGCCATCGAAGTAAAACTCATTTGTCCATCCACTAATTTTTATTTGAAACTGCTCATTAGTCCCTATAAATTGTATGTGTAAAATCGATTCTATGAAAAAATTTCAAAAAAAATGTCTAGTGAATTTCCAGTACTGGACCCAAATGTCTAGTGAATTTCCAGTACTGGACCCAAATGATATGCAAAAGTTATTTTTTAAATTTTTTGTTAAAGCTGTATTATTTTTTTTCCATTTTTGTATAAAACTTGAAAGAATATCTTTAAAACATATGGCCACCATTCACAACAGGTGAAATTAGATCAAAAAATTTTGTGTTATAATTACTTTTTTGAGTAATTTATTATTTCATTGCAGATGACTTTTGAAGTTGGAATTGTTTGCAAACTTGTTCATTTATTTTATTGTGAATTTTTATTTATTATACCTGGATATCACATTACCATAAATCATACAGCAAATACATAAGGCATAGAAATCATTTTTTGAACCTAAAGAATTTGAAATTAAATTTATCTACTTGTATTTTATTTTCATATATTGTTTAATTGAAAAGTCCTGTAATTCTATCAAAAGTGTCAAAGAATATAATACAAATTCTTTAGTAATAATTGCCTTTTTTTATCTTTTTAACGGTGATCTAAATTATTGAAGCGTTATTTACCTATTTAAGATATTTCTTCGTAAAAGATTGCATCCTTATATTTGTCATAATAGCGTAACAAATGATGATTAGAATACGCAAGAATTTTAACGCTTTTATTAATGGTCAGGGGAATCAAATGCCAAAATAAGCCGCTTGCTTAACCCAGAAAACTAATCAATGGACAAACTGTACATTTTTGGAAACATTCTTCTCTTTGAACCCCTGAGTCTTAGTTCGAAAATCATGGTCTTTTTTTCGTTGGAGCTCTTCAAGTTACACTCCCTCACAGTGACTTTAAGTAAAAATGAAAATGCAATACTGCTAAATATATTAATCTATCGTGTCAAGTTTTCCAATACTTAATTATTATAAACTATGTTGGGATGAGTTGCTTTCCTCCCTCATCCTGTAACAAGGACAAAAATGTACTTTTGGCATTACTCAGCGGGGTAATTTGGTGAAAATAGTAAGAAAAATTTTTTCTTTTTCCCTGGTTTTCATTGTAAAACTAGTATACTTTTATTTTTATTTTTTTACTTAAAATTAATATACTTTTTATTGCAGGTAGGCCTATTTGCCTTCAAGCCCTCTTCAGTGACAAATTAAAATCTCAAAAATTCAATATGTAACTCCTACGGGAGTGTTTTACTAATTATGCTCGCCATCAATGTGTCTGGTTAAAATTGTGTATTTTTATCTTAAAATAAAAGTATTGTTTTTTGATCAGGCCACTTGGTGTTAATTAGAGATACATACCTTTGAATTAATTAAACGTTTAAATCTGCAGATTTGTTTTTGCCACCCAAGGGAGTAATAATAACTTTCATGCAACCATTCAATTGTGTGGATTGTTTGATTTGTGGTAATTGAGCCGGAAATGAAGAGTTCCTTAATCCAGGTTTAAAAGGAGTAGAAACATTGATTGCTATTGAAGTAAGAGGAGAGTGGGATGGATTTTCATCAGGTGCTTACAGCGGCATTTTTAACTTTGTCAGCAAAATCTTAAAGACAGGTGTAATTGACATAACACGGGATGCAGAACAAAGTGCTACTCATCCATTAGTAACTCAACCAACTTATCTTTTTTTACTGCTACGGGTTCATCTAATTCAGAAAAAAACACGAATACAATGTCATCTACCGTTCGCAAAAACCACTTAAATTTGCAACAGTGTTGTATTTTTGTGGTTTTAATGAACTGAATAAAGATACCAAACGCATTTTACTACATTATAATAACGTTATATTAATGATCCAGCAACAGTGTGAGGCCACAAATGATGTGGAATTTAAAGGAAAAATGGGTGGCAACTTCCATAATTTATCAGCTTAAGATGCAAAATACCGTCGCAATTGTTACAAAGCATATATGCCCAATAGAAAAAAAAACCCCAATGAAAGTAGTTCAATTCATGACATTAATTTTGAAGAATTTCTGAAATTTGTTAGCAGCATATCCATAGCATGTTGTTGCAGTTAATTACAAGCAGGCGTTAACTTACAAAAAGATTATGAATGTATTAGACAGCGAGTAGGAAATTCTTGACTGGACAGTTGTAATGAAGCAAAAGATGCTTCAGCAATCATTATCGATTTCATGGCACTTATTCAATCATTAAATAAGTCTGGATTGAGAACCTACGGAGATTTGGCAAACCGTTTAAAATCATCTTTTCTGTTCCTGATATATACGACATTGTTAACTCTATTAAGTCAGATAAGAGGTGCATACCCCAGAAAAGTTGTTCCTGAAGTTGAAATCACTTCAGATAACCAGAAGTTGCCCAAAGACATAGCATCTTACCTAGGCAATTCAACTAACAAATGTCATCTTGATACATATTTCTTCACTAAATGGGAAGAATCTATACCAAGAATACTTTCCCAACAACAAATAGTGTATAGTGCGAAAATGAATGGCACTTGTATGGAATTAAAAAACGGTCAGTTTACAAGATTAGATTCGATAAGTGACCATGAGGAAGCAGATAAGAAGATGTTTGTTTATGCCAAATAATTAAAGACAAGGTCAAGAATCATCATCTCATCTCCTGACACAGATGTGGCTGTAATATCTTGTTATCAATATAACACTAAATTATCACACTTTCCGGAGCTTTGGTTTAAAATTGTTGTTGGAAAGCACAGACAATACATTGCTATTCATGAAATAACAGGTGCTTTTTGGGATATTGTTGTCCAAGCTAGTACCTGCATTCCACGCAAGTACTGGGTGCGATTCAGTAGGCAGTTTCTGTGGCATTGGAAAGAAGTGAGCATTCCAAGTATTGAAAGTCAATTATGATTGTTTAGAAAATCTATTGAGCTTCGGTGTTCATTTGTCACTTGGTGATTATTGTCTAATGGCCTGCATGAGATTTGTATATGCCCTGTATGATAGGTCACCAGATATTTATGATGTAAATTACCTGCAGTATGATCTATTTACCCAGAAGAACTTGGTCTGCAGAGAAATAGCCACCAACATTCGACTCTTTGACTTTTCATCTTTGTCGGGAAAACTACTAGTGCTTTATTTGGTAATCTGCATGTGATGCTATGTTGGAACTTCTTCGGCTAGTAGGAAATGCCTGGAAAAAGTAAGATGACAGCATTGAGCAAGAAAAAATGTTGAATGAAGCTGTGCCAGATGCCATAGTTGAAATTGTAAGATGCAAATGTAAGAAAGGAAGCAAAAATAATAATTGTTGCTGCCGCAATGTTAAACTTCTTTGCACCAATGCATGTATTTGTAATGAATCTGGAGAATGTGAGAACATGAAAAACATCAAACCACTTATAGCAGTAATGATTAAGAAGAACTGTAACTTAGTTGGATTGAAGAGAAAAAATAGTTCACTAATTAAGTGATTACTCGCCAAGAAACGGCAGAGCCTGTTTTCAGGGGGTTGCCAGGGTATAGCACTTAAAGTGCACAACTATATTGCAAGTTGACAGAACAAAAAAGTATAAAATTACGAAAATCCCAAAAAAATATGAAATTAAAAAAACCCGAAAAAAGACAGGTAAGGTGGTGCGGGAAGAATTTTATCTCCCCACACAAGTCGTCAACCTAAACCTGGCTAATAGGCAATGGCGCAAATTTCTTTAAAATTTGAAAAACTAAAACATTTGTTACCCTTTTCACCAAAATACCCTGTGGAGGAGTGCAAAATTCATTTTTTTTGGCACTGTTCCAAGACCGGTTTTTATAGAAGAATCGAATATCCCAAGCGGAGTAGATTTAGAAGAAAATGTTAATAATGATGTTCAATCCTTGGCAAGGAATTTCGAATACTTGCCAAATATAACTCAAGAAAGTTTTCACAAATACTTACTGGCCCTAAAAGAGCATACTAGCACAAAGCACAAGGTTAGCAACTCTTCAAAGAAAACTATGTTGAAAAACTCCATGTTATGGTAGAAAGATGTTCCGTTTTGGCAAAAGTTTTTGTTGTTGCTTCAATGAAAAAAGAAAAATACACTGTATACAATCAAAATTAAAAAAATAATAATAATAAAATAGATATGCTGCAGTGGTTTGCTTTTACGACAGCAAATTTATTGCGAAGCATACGTGCTCACGCCTATATATATAAAAAAAATTAAAACTTATATCACATTTTAAACGACCTGATGTGATGCTTGAGATAAAATCTCTACTTAGCAGGGTGCGTCACCTAGATGTTAATGCAAATAATGTTCAAGTACTGGCTGTAGAAAACAGGGTTTGTGCAACATTTGCTGAAAAATCCTGTTGATACTCATATATATCAAACAACAAAAAAAAAACAAACCGACAACAAAAAATTAAAGACAGCTATGCCAAAAAATTTGTTATGAAAATAAAAGCTCAGGATTAAAAAATTGTGTTCAAAGTTGTTAAATTGGGATAATCTCTGTGTTAGCCCATATAGATCTTTGTCGGCCAAAAGAAATTTTCAAAAAATAGAAATATTCTAATATATTAGAATATGTCACCTGTCACTCGGGTAAGAGGTGACGTACCCTGCTAAGTAGAGTATGATCTCAAGCATCACACTATGCCGCTTAAAATGTGATTCAAATTTTAATTTTTTATACATTTAGGTGTGAACACACACACAAACACACACAGACACACACACACACATATATATATATATATATTTAAATATATATATATACATTTGTATATATATACATTTTAAAATGTATATATATATAAAATGCATAAAATGTATATGTATAAATGTATAAATGTATATATATATATATATATATTTTTGGTAAAATCGTTTTAAATTTCAAACGATAACACTATCTTCTTCTTCAAGCAAATCATAAATGTCACAATCTTTAGTAATGCGTTTGCCAGAGAATCAACCAGCATACAAGTCGGAAACAAATTTTTTCGCTCCAGCCAGAGCTATTCCATCTAGTCCTTTTGCTGTATCATGATGTTGATAATTTGCAAAGGTTGCAGATTGACTGCGGAAAGCAGTAGGCTTGTTGTAACTTTCACTACGTGTTTTTTCAAAATTTTTATGTGAGCCATAATAAATAAGTTTGTTTGCGACAGGTTTCAAATAATTCATTAGAATTTTAACTATTCCAAAGGACTCAAATCCAGCATAAAATTTAAATTTATGATCTTTTTTATGTTTAAATCTATTGTAATCTTTATTTAATTTATTGCAGTATCTTTAGCTGTTATAATATCTTTTAACTCAATGTTTTTTATTTTCATTGTTTCCAACCGCGATTTTAAATTTTCAATTTAATTTTTATTATCTTCCTCAGAAAGCTTTACTACTTCTGTTTGCTCTGACTCACGACTGTTATCTATTGAGAGAGCTTGTTGTTTGCTTCTGGTACTATTTAATGTCGTTCTTGTTTAACCTCAGTTTGTTTAACTTTTTTAGGAATAATAATTGGAAAACACTTTATGTATTTTTTTTCTCCTCCCTAAAAATAAGATGAACAAACTCAATGCGAGTTCGACGGTTTAAAATCTTTTCTACTGATTAATGTTAGCCATCTCTTTCGTTTAGCTGGGTTTTTAGGTATCACATAATACTAAAAATTAATGTTCATTTAAGCGTAGGTTAAATACTCCTTCAAAAAATCTTCTGATCAAAGGATGTTTAGATAACGTGTTTTAGCCACGAATATTTAAAACGCATGCTAAGACACTTCTGATGGTGCATAGAACACAATAGTTTGCTCCACGTTTAAACAGCTTTGTCAAATAGTGTAGAGTGAGTCACATCTGGACAATAGGGATCGATATTTCGCCCAGTACAATGTAAATCTATCTCCTGATGGGACTGTTATATTGTTTTATGTCCCTGGTCTCCACAAGGCTGAAATGATTGTGAGTGCACCATCCGTGAGACCAATATGACAGAATGCTTCCCTTCTCTGACAAACAAGTCACCAGCAGAAATAACTGCCTGTGTAGTGGGTGCATTTGCGTTTTTCCAACCAATTTAAGCAGCCTAGTAGTTGGAGAAAACAGAATAGGTGGTTTAATACTCATACATACAATTTGGGGAAACCATGACTGTGTTGATCAGTAAGGCACTACTACTTTTCCACAAGCCTGATCCTTTTAAATTTTTGCTAACACTTTAACAATTCATTTAAATGATGGGAATGCATAAAATTCCAAATTTGACCAATTTTGCATGAAAGCATTAATAGCCATAGTATTTGGATCAGGCTTCTATAAAAGATAATTTTTACATTTGGTATTTAATCTTGACGCAAAATTATCAATTGAGGGTTTGATAATTTTGAAATTGAGAGTTTTGAGAAATTTTTTCATAAACACAAGAAGATAAAGACCATTCTATGTGGTCATCAAACCTTCAGGATTTATTGCTTTATTATTTAAGATTTTCAAGATATCTATAATGCAATTTCCCATATAGAACAATAGGGGAACATGAAACCATAGTGCTAATATAACCTTTGATAGATACCTTATTGGGAATTTTAGTATTGAGTCACATAACTCCACTAGTTTTGTTATAACCCAATGGTACGATAACCCTTTTTGATAATAAGGTTGACATCTCTTTATGTATTACATGAGTATCCTCAACAGAGAATGGTTTATGTCCAAAGAATCTCAGAGTTGCTTGCAATAAGACTTCATTCTTTCAGGTAATTTTTAATTTACCTGCAGAGAATTTTTTAACCAATTCAACAGAGTTTGTCATCAAAGAAGAAATTATCGAGCTTATTTTGACGTTTGCTGTTCTCTTTGCTGCTCTTTCGGGAAAACCATGGAGATTTCAGTTTGTAAGTCCTCTTCGGGGTGTAATTTTTTAAAGAGGGCTTCCAATTTTTTGAATGCTAAGTAGGTTGTTGGGAAGTATTTTAGTTATAGGATTTGTAGTTGTTTAGGTGCCTATTAGAATAAGAGGAACACAAAACGTTTTTGTCATTTTGGACAGTTTTGTTTAGGATCTCTGAAGTTTTTTTTCATTTGCTTGGGATATCGAGATCTTTTTGTCTAGATCGTAATTTACAAACTCTTTTAGAGTTTGAGTGAATCACGTCTTTACTGATTCATTTGTTGATTTGCATTTCCTGCCAGCGCAAAGGAATTTCTGGCAAAACACAGCAATATATTATAATATATTATCCACCCTGACAAAATCATCCTTTGACATCTTTGAAATCTCAACTAACTTCTCAGTCAATCCTAAACGGTTTATTGTCATAATTTTCATAAGCTGTTGTTGCTGCATGAGCGGCAAAAGTTTTGAAAAAATATTACATTTTCAAGAACCAAATCACCAACATGAATTTGTTGTGAAACATTTTGCAAATTAAAATCAACTTTTGTATCGATGTTTTCACGATTCTTTGTCATAATTGTTAAATAACAAACAAAAAATGTAATAAATATCACATGATTATATGTAGCACTTGTAAATAGTCGCAAAATTATATATATATATATATG
>JAUZNK010006003.1:0-25748 GCA_035046665.1 Euphysa ruthae
TATATTTCTATGTATATATATTTCTATATATATATATTTATATTATAAGCTAACTCATGTGCTCTTCTATTAGAATTAGAATTGTATGATTATTGAAGATAATTTGTATAAAAAATTTGACATAATGATACTTTTGAACAAAAAAAGAAAACATGGAAAGGTAGGCGCAAACATTTCAAAAACAACAGACACGTGAAACAATTACTGGTCGAAAAATAGTCAGTGGTCTGTACTAAAGAAATGTTATTTCTTTGATCCTAAAAAACTAAAGCTTCAGCTATCCTGATGAGCCCATAATGCACCACCCATCCGAGGATAATTCCTTTACCTAAACGAAAATAATCTCACCATTCAGTGTTTTCAGGATATTAGTGAGTGTAACTAGTGAATTATATAAATGCTAATCTCGTTTTTAAATGAAGCAAATCGGAGCGCTTCATCATTGAACCTAATTTTTGCGCTTAAATTGTATTTCACGCAAAAAAAAAAAAAAAAAAAACTAACCTTGGAAATTAAATTCCAAGAGAATAAATGCGGATAACTTACTGATAAACTTTTTCTTTTCTTTTTTTTTCTTTTTTTTTTGGTCTATCAGTATATAAATCTCGCGAATGATTGTATCAATCAGTGTAAAAATTAAAGATTTGTTAATTATCTTATCATATTATTTTGTTAAAAATAATTATTTATAATATTTATATTAGAATTTAATATTGATATATTTTTAAAATGGAAAAGCTATTTAATATTTATTTTAGTATATATTTTATTATTCAAGGATTTCTATAAGAAATGTACAGTATTTAGTAATGAAATTTCTAGAAAAATTATTTGTGTTTTATGAGTTGAAAACAACGGCGCACATCTCAATAGCTTTGGTTACTTTTAACGATAATCACAGTTTGCTTTTCTCTATAATGATCGATATCGCACCGGAAAAGTGAATGGAGGCTAACCACTTTTTAGCAGGTTGCTGCTTGCACGTGTCGCCCTTTGCATAGATTTCTTTTTTAGAACTTCATAGAACTTTTTTTTCTTAAATTTTCATTAAAAAAAGAAAATTCTCAACCTAAAACAAAGCCATTCAAAAATATTTACATTCGTTTAAGTTTTTCTGTGCGTTCGTCTTTCAGTAAAAAATTGCCTCAGTAATCGTTCTAGATAGTGACCTGTTGTAGATAGTATGTTAAGTTTTCTTTTTGCTGTTTTTTAATTTTACAGATGTCAAACATATTTTCTGCCCATACTCATATTGTGTAATCTAACAGACAAAAATGAAAAAATATGATTGAAATTTTAAAAGCACATATTCAGCATAATTAATGGCGGGATTTTCTTGGCAACCGTAAAAGGTGCTATTTTCACAGGAAAGTCTTACTAACTACATCTGTAACTTGTCGTTAGTTTATCAGCTTACTCAGAAAAGCATGCTTCGTTTAAAATGCTACTACTTATAATGACTAATTTCCATCGCTTCAAACTTGGTAATCCTATCGGTACTATCAATATCTAGTGCCTGAGTTTTTTTGAAAACCAAATTTTAGTTAGACTTAAAGTTATACCCCAAAACCTCAAGTTTTAAGAAAAAATTGCGCGTAAACTTTTCTTGTTTTTTTACATAAATCAGCAAAAATGTTTTTAGGATCTTTAAAAAAAATTCAGGCTGTATATCACTTCCTGAAAATTTTAAGTCAATCTTTTTTTAACGTTTTTAAGTTAAGATCTTTGAAGTGAGAAAGATTCTCGAAAAATCTACTAATAAGAAAAAATAATCAAAAGAAAATAATAAAAAAAATCCTAAAACCCGCCTCTCACATAGGTTTCTCCTCCCGTACCAATGTCTCTATCAATAACCACTTCTTGATGGCCTTAAGCCGTTTCCTTCTGGCCTTAATACTCTGTGACACCTTTGAAATTGCATTTTCAATGCGGTTTGCCTTTACAGTAAGCTTTCCAAAACAAGCTCCATTTTCAAATTTTTTTTTTTTTTTTTTTAATGGCTATAACTTGTAGAATCAAGCAAAAAAAAAGGATCTAGGCGAATGAAAGGTTTTAATACGAAAACATCTACTCTAGCTATCAATGATAATACTGTAAATATTGAATAATAATTTAAATATAACTAATATATAAATATATCTTCTCAGTCTTCTACTTTTGTGAATTATGAATTACTCAACGGCAACCACAACGAAATTATTATTTGAACATCATCTGTATCTGCTCGTAAGATTGAAGATAGGAAAATATCCACTTTAGGCAAATTTGATGCTATTTCAGGTCGGTTATCGTTCAATAATTGTTAGTTATTCTAGCTGGTGTTTTTTTTTCGTTCGCTGTTGTGTCAGGAGTGTGAAAATTCTACGCTAATATTGGTTGAACGGTATAATAAGAACAAAGATTATCACGTCTTTTTTTAATACTCAAACTGTAGCTAACTACATAAACCAGTTTCACATATCCTAAACCATCATGTGGCAGAGGTTTTGATTTAAATAATAGAAACGTATATACAATGCATTCTATAAGTCATGGTTATGCGAGTGTAAATAAGTTTAACAATGATGAATCTATCTCCACCAATGGCTGAAAACAATTTTACAAAATTGGCTAAAAAGGTGGCATTCGTTACAAAAACTGTTGCAGAACAAAAAATACTTGATGCAGCAAATGAATTGTGAAAAGACATATTTTCTCTTGATTGAAGTAGTTAATCTTGTGGCATTACGCGGCTTTTCGTCGTTGAACCGTGTATCCATTGACAGCGGAAAAGTTTATTGAGCGTTTGGCGTTTATGATGCAGTTGCAAATTTTAATTATGGCAAAAAAGCCTCTGCGGATATTTTTAAATAACTGAAAATGGAACCGGGTGTTCAGATGATTGGAGGTTGTCGGGAAGTAAATGCAAAACGACTACGCGATGCAGAAATAAGACTGCACCCAGATAAGAAGTTATGGCGACAGATTTTACGTGTGAAAAAGTGACAAAATATCTGAAAAAAGGGTGTAATGTATATGTAGCAAGAGGATTTTAAAGTTACTGCAGAGGTTTTGTTAATTTTTAACTGCTTAGCCCGAGACTTGGTTCTTATAAACTTTTTTCTTTAAACGAGTTTTTCTCAGAATGGCATTTTGAGTGCGCCGGCCATAACCGCTTGATATTTTTTACTGAAATTTTGAGGGTTTGTTGAGTCTATGATTTGCAGTGAAATGAATAAAAAAAAAATATTTCAAAAATTAAAAAAATGGTTAAGACTGAAAAACCTATAAAAAAACCATCCCTTATATTTGGCCTTGCGGTCTGCAACTTATCAACACCCGAAAAAAAATTCTGTTTCTTTCACTTCATAGTTTAACTCTTTATGAACATTGTATAGAAATTTGGAACCCTTGACATGAAATTTGCTATGTCAGTCAAGGCTGATGTAAACATAGAATTTGGGTCATTTTTCAGGCTTTTGCCGGCTACCGCGGTAACCGAAAATACTTTTTGAAAAAAAAAAAAAATAGTTTGTATTGAAAAGGCACATAAACGTGCATTGAGAGCTATTTATAATGACTGCATATTGAGTCTTTTGGAGATGGAAAATAGTTGTAGTATTCATAACAGACACTATCAGCTACTAATAGTCGAGGTGTATAAAACACTAAGCCAGTTGAATCCAAAAATGCTTTGGAATAATTTCGATTGCATGGTTACACCTTATGATCTTCGGACTTCGTATTTTGTTAAACTCCCAGTTGCTCGCACAGTTACTTGTGGCACAAATTCCCTTCAATTTAAAGCTGGTTTACTGCGGAACACCCTTCAAGATGATATTAGTTAAAACAGTGCAAGTGTTCCTATTTTCACAGAAGCTAAAATGCTGGAAAGGGAGTTTCCAATACTCTTGTTGTAAATAGTTCTTTGTATTGCCTCCTGGCTTTATTTTGTTTATTATATATTTGCATTTTTACTTTTGCTCTATTAAAAAGCCTTGATCAAATTTTTTATTGTATTTCTTGTAAAAAGATTTTAACGTTAAATATAAGATTGAAATGAAAAAAAAAAAAAATAAAACTTTGCTTGCTGGTCACTGTATTGTTTCACCATTTTCTTGCCATGTGCGAATCTAAATGATATTTTCACCAGTCGCAGCTAGTATTAAATTTTTCTTCATTGAAGGAGAACAAAGTGGACCTAACCCCGAGCTTTCTTGATATATACGTCTTAAGCAGCGCTCTTAAATCAGTTATTTCAACCTTCGTCTTTTGCCATAAACAAAGTCAAGCTCGATTGACATCAGCGCACTCCTTAAATTAACTTGCTTGTTACAGATTTCATTGTCTTATTCACAAAGTACGTTCTGCATTACTGAATTGAAAATGGCCTCATGTCCATTACCCCTCAAAACTTTTCTAACACTGAAAGCTCTTTTCCCGTTTCGCGAAACCCAATAACGGTGCGTGTTTTAAACCGAACAGCTTTTCTCTGCTATTTTTTAATAAATAAAATCCATCCACCAATAACTGTCGAAAAATCATTTTGTTTTTTAACAAAAAACGCTAAATCCATTGGAAACTCCTTCAACACACAGCTTGTTTTTGCAATTGTTAATTCTATATAACAGTTTTAACGTGCTGTTAAGACTTGCAAAAATGGTGTCTGTTTGTGGAGCAGGCTTGGTGATTCTGCTGCCTTTAATTTTGTTATTTACATCAATGCACCTATAAAGTTTTTATTCCTTTGTGATCTTCCCATTTATTACAAAAAAAAAAACGAATAAGAATATTGATTGATTGTGTTCAATTATGAACATTTTTAATTCGAAAGAAGATCTCAATTATCTTATCATCGAATCGGGCAGTGGCTCAATTTAAAACTCCCATTTGTGCTACGGCAACAATCTATAAAGAAAATTTTTTGTTTTTGCTTTCGAGTGGGTTTGAACATAATGCATTTTCCACTACAATGAAACATTATCGGAAAATGTGCCACCGCTAGGCCACACTGCCTTAAAATAAAAAAGTAATATCATCTGATTAATTTCTTATTTTTGATAACAATTATATGCGATTATAATTTAACTTTAGTTTGGAATAATGTAGACCAAAAGGATGCTAAATTTTAAAAATATTTCTCAGAGAAAAAATGTAAGGTTAAATCTTTCTTAAAAAAAGGGTATGAGGTTAAAACTTTCTGAGGGCAAATGTGAGTTTAAAGCTTCCTTGGGGAAAAATTGACATTAAAAATAATGAGTTTCCTTAAACAGGTTTTATAAAAATGAGAAGGCATACAAGCAATTATTTGAGGATGAAAGTTTTAGTAAAATAGGAAGGTTAAATATGCTTTAGATGAAAGTGGAAAGTGTTAGAACAAGCCTCTGTTTTTTTGAAATAGATAAAATGATTAATATGATAATTTTTGTCTAGTACCGTAAATAAACTTAACTATAAAAACTCCTCAAATTGCCAATTATTTAAGACTAAACATTTGTTATCATTCTCACTAAATTGGATAAAAAATACTCCAGGTAAATATTCCAGGTAAATAATTTGGACAATATTTACAACCGGGAAAATTTTTTAGAACAAGTTATAATTTATTTTAAAAATAAAAGAAAAATGCCGAGCATTGTTAAAAATTCAACACTGAAACTTTTTTATTAAACACAATCTAGTGAAAAATTATCACAGTCTAACGGATAATCATCTATGGATTTCATCGTCATCGTCATCATCGTCACCATTATCATCATCATCATTGTCATCATCATCGTCATCATCATCGTTATCATCATCGTCATCATCATCATCGTCATCATTATCATCATCGTCATCATCATCGTCATCATCGTCATCACCAACATCATCATCATCATCGTCGTCATCATCGTCATCGTCATCATCATCATCATTTTTTTTTTTTTTGATAGTTTTTTTTATTGCGAGCATGACTCGCTTGTTTTTCTTCTAATTTTCTTGTTGTCCTCTATTTTTAACCATTTAAATTCTGCTGCATTTCCTTCATCTAATATTATTTTGGTTTTTAAGTCAATTTTCGTCCTTTTTTTGGTTACTTTTCTTTCGCGCATTCAATTTTTTCTGAAAAAATTTCTTCAAAACTTTTACTTGAAGCAGATGGCATTAATTAGTTATCCATACCTTTCCAGCAATTTTAGGTAGCTTAGGTCTTCTTTGTTTGGGTTAGCAACGGCACGTGCCATTACTTTTAGAATGTCTCTGGATTCCCATCACCACCTAAAAACGATATCGTTTCAGCAGGCGGTGGACCAAATCAATTAGTAGAATATTCGGAGCGATCCAGTCGAATAATGCTAGTGGAACGGAAAACAATAATGGTACTTTCTGACAATGTAATATTACATTTATTACAAAGGCGGGTCACAAGTGTTGCATTCTTTCAAAACTCTTCTGCGTTGTTGCTTGAGAGTAACAAAACAGGTTATATTCATTGGCTGCAGCATATCAATATAACACGTGGCGATAACTGGATGGCTATAATTTTTCTTTACGAGCTTTCCTTATCAGTGATACCAAAACTTGGGAAAAATGTCACTCATACAGTAAAAGATGTCCCTCATACAGTAAAAGATATCCCTCATACAGTAAAAGATGTCCCTCATACAGTAAAAGATGTCCCTCATACAGTAAGAGATGTCCCTCATACAGTAAAGGATGTCCCTCATACAGTAAAAACAAAGTAATTTCTTTAACGGTAGCACAAAATAATATCCGTTCTAAAAATAACTCTGTATGTATTAATTTTTGGAATATACACACCAAATTCCAGGAAGGGCTTCTTCACTTCTCCATGTTGTTTGAAAGTTTTCCCAATAAATACATTGAGTGAGGGTAAAACTTTACCAGCAGTATTTGCCACTATAATTGATAAACAAAGGCTACGGTTTGTAAACATAATTATTTTATCGTATATCTAAAAGTCATATATCGAAAGAATAAAACAATGTGCTTTCATGTGAATTAGTTCTTTGGAGAATTTAGAAAACAAAATTTATCCCAGAAGGATGTATAGACCAGTAAGGGAAAGGGGTTAGGGGTAAACTTTAGATGGAATATTTGCCATAGACTTATAAAGTTAAATTTCATGGTAGTTTGAAAAATAAATAGTAAACAAGCCATTTCCGGTAGAAACAATCCCAATTAGATAATCCCATTATGATAATGTCCCAATATGGTCAAAATTAAAAGAAGCACTTGGAAAGCTAAAATTTGTACACGAAGATATGTTTTGGTGTGGAGAATTCTAATCTGAAGTCTAAATTGATTTATAAAAATAGATTTCCAAAATAAAATAAATTTATCCCAAAATGACGTAAAAATTCTTAATTTTGGATAAAATTCACTTTGATTTGTTGGTTTTTACTTGTAATGTCTTAAAAATTCAACACTGCACTCAGATATTTACAAAAATTACTAATTATATGCCGCTGTCATTGATAAACTCAGTTTCCAGTGAGTACATAATACAGCTTACTAATTATCTACCCAACAAAAATAGGATGGATTTGATTAGAATGTTTCAGATTTCAAACTATTTTCCACAATTCTAACAGTTTTTGTGAATATCCATAAGATTTTTTTGAGTTGGTTGGAATAGAAACTAGGACACACATTATTTCATTAGATTTAGCGTTTATTCTGACCAGTGGTAGACCTTGTGCTGCTTTGATTGTTATAGAACACGTCTATTCAGGAGCATGGCTACCACCTAAATTGCAAGGTACATTTATTTAATAATTAGAAATTCTCATGCTTGTAAAACCAATTCAGCAAAACAAACTGACACGTTGTCCTGTTGGGTCCTGTTTATCACATACACATTTGATTAGACAGCTAGCGTGGAATTTTTTATATTTAATCAACAAACATTTCCCAGAAGTTTAATAATTTTATTTAATACGAGGAATTATTAGATTAAATAAATAATAACCATCTAAACAATACCTTGAAATCTTGATTAGCTGGGATAAGAAGGAGCTCTAATGCCATTTCATGGAAGTGTTGTAGAAGCTCAGCTTGTGCTGTCTCAATCAGACGCACTTGGTCATAGTTAATGAAATGTCCTATTTTAAATCAAATCAAATCAATTGGACATTTTCCTATTAAGTTGTTTAGTCCTCACGCCAAGACAGCATGCTTTAATGTAAAAAATTCACCATTTGAAAATGCGTACATTACATCTGAACAGAATGATAAAATTAGACTTGAATCTTTAGTGCTGGTTTTATGGCGATTATCTTCCGAGTTAAGTCAATGTCTGAAGAACAATAGCAACAAATCTGGATAATGTCTTGTTTTGGCATCAATACTATCTACAGTTGAAGATCAAGGTAAATCTGATCCACCTTGACCCTTGAAAAGTTAACTATTGTGTGTGTTTTAAGACATTTTTTACTTATCACTACTTGCGAACTATCTTGTTCAGGGGTTAAAAACAAAAAATCTTCCCTATACGTTTTTATTAATCGACATTTTAAGTCATAACGATATTTTTTTATTCCAATGCCAATTTCATATGTTTGCAAAAGAAATGCATTTTTGTCCAAATCACACCGGGTTGTCGAGTAGTTTACAAATCAATTGGCCGTAAAGTAGATCGTTTTGACGGCGAAAGGAACGGATAAGTGTCAGTTGGTTTGTGACACCATGCTACAGTTCAATAGTGGTAAAGTTCTTTTTTTCAAGGTCGCTGCAACATTACTAAAGAAAGTACAGTAACTATTGAATATTTTTAATTCATTTCTATTGTTTTCCCATTGACATTAAATCTTTTTTGAGAAGCAACACTTTGTTTTTTAACAGGAAAAACTTCCTTAGCTATCTTCCAGAATTTGTCAAGTTTTGACTCGTTTTCAGTTAGTAAGTTGTTGTAACAAATTTTGGTCGTTTGATTTCGTTGCTAATAAAGTTTCTTTTAAGTTTATGTGCATGCAAGTGGACTTCGTTTTTATTTTGTTCTTCTAAGCTCTGCGCAGGAGTTGATCGCGTGTGTTCATTTCTCGTTTTATAGGTTCGTCAAGCCATAGACATTGCCTTTAACTCATTTTGAAATGATCGGTGCGTGCTCATTCAAAGTACTCAAGAAAATGCGTGTAACAAATATGCCCAAGTTTTCATATACTGAATTCATAGTGCATATTCTGTCGCAACTATGATTCAGAAAATCAATATTTACGATGTTCGTGTTGTACTTAGAAAAGTTTGTGCATTTGATTATTCTTGGTTTAACTTTGACGTTTTTTTGCTTTCTTACGTAAGCAATCATTGACTTTTGCGATGATTTCCAAAGATATCAGGTGTGTTTTTGCAACGGTAAATTAAATACCAAATTTTAAAATAAATGATTAGACCAAATTATTTAACTGCTAACGATTAGCATCACGATAACTTTTTCTAAGGAGAATCACTTCTCAAGACTTTGATATCAAGTACCACTGAAAACATTTCTAAACCGATCAAAGAAGTGGAAATAAATCCATTTTCGTTTATAAACAATTGCTCTCGAACTTTTAAGACAGCTTGAGGTTTAAATTAACATCTCTGATCGTGCTTGAAAATGTCGATTCTGCGGATATAGAACTCGACTCATCCAAGACTGGACAATTAGCGAATATCACAAGCACGGATTTCTCGATCAATTTTCTTACAAAAAGTTACGATAACAAAACATTTGAAAAGAATGCTGAATCTGTTTATGAGAAAATATGTGTACTGGAGAAAAAAATATTTCTACTACCTACAGGAAATGCAAAGAAGAGTTTCATAGGCAAGATGACAAGAATCATGAATGAATTGCTTCATATTTCACTTGTGAAAAATATCGCATTCAAAATGATCATACCAGATCTACTTTTACAGAAACCATGAAAAGGTTCAAAGTAAAAAGAACATTTAAAAGCTTTGGAAAGGAGATTTATATCAAGGTAAAATTGAGGTCTTTTAGAAATACTTCAAGAAGGTGAAACGATACAAAAATCCTTGAAGACAATTGCTTTATTGTCTAAAAAATTTGCTGAACAAATGCATAGGGGAATGTCAAAGGTGCAATCAAACTTCTCAGCAATAACAAGCAGAAAGGTTTATTACCATTAAATGGTTTAACTATAATTCAACTAAAGGCTAAACACCATGTATCGAACAAAGCCGATGATATAGCTTTATTACCTGACACATCAACAAAGGTTCATCCTATAAAATTTGAAAACATAAACGCTGAATTGATAGACAAAACTGCTATAAAGATAAGAGGTGGTTCAGATCCTTCTGGCATGGACTCTGATGGGAGATAAAGAATATTGACATCGATATCTATTATAATATTGATATCTACTGAATTCATATCTGCTATTACAGGAGGTAGTGCTCAACTAATATCTCTTCCAGCAAAACTCGGACGTCTGTGTATCCCAATATTTAGCGAGATTGAACATTTAAATTCCACCATAGTAACCGAGAAACTGAAAACATCAATCATACAACAAAATCGCCAAGTATGTTGATGTTGAAGAAATGAGTAAAATTAAAAACAAAATCAAATTTGATAAACAAAATAAATAGAAATATAATCTTAAAATCATTACAAATGAATTGACCGACCATCAAAAACAGCTCAGTAAAATCAATCAAGAAAATGAAGCATCAAGTCGGCTAACAACACTGCCATTTAAAGTAAAATGATATGTATTTCACAAGCAAATGTTCTGGGATTTACTTCGTATAAAATATAGCTGGGAATTATCACGCCTCCCTGAAAGTTGCGAATGTGGCAGTAAATTTACTATTGAACATGCTCTTTCTTGAAAAAAAGGTGGTTTTGTGTCTATACGTCACAACTACGTAAGAAATACAACAGCATCTATCCTCAAAGAAGTCTATACTTTTAAAGTTTACAGGAAAAGTGTTCTGATAAAACACATCAAACATAAAAAATGAAGCAAGAGTTGACGTATGTGCACGTGGATTTTTTTTTTTTTTTTTTTTTGATATAAGGGTTTTCAACCGAATCACCAAATGTCACAGTAATCTGGAGTTACCAAAGTCTTATGAAGCAAACAAGTAAGAAAAAAGAAACAATAAAATCAACGCATACTACAAGTTTAACATGGCAGTTTCACTCCTCTCGTAACGTCAGCTACAGATGGTATGGACCGTGAATGCCGTAAGTTTTATTCAAGACTTTCTATCATAGCATCTTGGATCCGACGAAAAACTAAGCTTTTCGTTAATGAACTCAATATGTTTATTTTTACGCAGAAGTAGGACATTAATTAAAAACAATGAGATTTTAGTAAATTTAATGCAAGAGGATGCTATGGTCAGCAAAACTATGTCATTAATACGTTAAGAAATAATTTTATACCTGTATATAATAAAGGTGAATGCTATTTAGTAGAATCTATTGTAAAACCATCTTGAATCAGTGAAAGGTTTGTCTGGGAAACTTTTTAACTGAAATAACAAATGATAAAAAACAAGTCTTAAATAGTTACAATTCAGATCAGCAATTGGAATAACTTCTTTGTTTTCGTTATTCAGTTTTGTTAGACATTCGTTGAGAGACGCGTCATAGACTGGTGGTAAATGCAACGACGAGTCAGCGGGCTTATACATTAAACAAACAATGAATGACGAAGAACTAGAGTTGGAAACTTCTCTAGAAATTGATTCAATATTGTCATGGTCAAGATCAGGACGTCTTGTAAATGACACTGTAATGTACATTTCAACGCCATCACCGATTCCTGATTTTCTTATTTTACTGATGAACGAGTAACCAGATATATTGGTGTATCAGAGTTGAGGAATATCTCAGTCACTCCAAACATGTTGATGTTATTGCGATTATGTCATATGTTCTCTAAAAGGTCTTTTTTACCAAGTAAATCATGGGTATATTGATGGATGATTTTTAAACCTGGTAGTTTGCACATTGTTACACATTATCACATTATCACTGTCTCCTAGGCAACGCAAGTGAAATATTCTTGAATAGCAGTTACAAGAGACTTGGTCAGAGTTTCATTTTTTACGAAGCTCTGGGATCACGGCATGTTTCGATGTCTCCAGCTAAAATTAGCAAAAATTGCAGTGGTAAAGAGATTGTTAAATCGGTGTCAATAGATAACTTCATATAAAGATAAAGCGTAATGATTACTCTTGGTATATGTATTAGCTTCACCGTGGAAACAAAGACAGTACGAATTGGATTTAATAAACTGTTTTTTTACTGTAAACGTTCTGTAAAAGAACAAAATCACTTTAAATACTGATATCATACGTAACATAATTGTTGCATTGTTACAATTGAATAATACAGTAAAATACTGAAGGGTAATTATATGATATTGATTGTTTCCGTCATGATAGGCAGGAGATAAAATGGATATTGTAAAATCTGATCTGTAAGCAACTGATTTCAAATTATTGGAAAAAGGCTAACAGCATCACCATCTCTCGCCAATAAATAAAATTCAATGAATACAGCAAGTATCCACCTGTCGAAAAATCCAATAATCCAAAGAAATATTCCAGGATACGTATGTAATTCAATCGAGTAAAGATATCAAATATAATCGAGTAAAGATATCAAATACAGCAGTTGCCAATAACTTGTTTACTCTTAAATTGTAAATTTGTAGATTTCTGATAACATTCCCTATGATAATACAATGTAATAGAATTATAACTCTCTGGTATTCCATTACACTGGTCAATATGGTGGTTTTCGCAGTTAAGTAAATTTCCTAATGATTCGAATGTAGTTTTAATATGATTATAGTGAACTTAGAACTTGCTTTTGAATTCTCCACGAAAAAATACTTTACTCTACTAAATTTTGGTTTTTCAAGTGCTTTTTTTAATTTTGACCATGTTTGGACATTATGAAGTTATAATGGACCAAATTGGGATTTATTCCCGCGAAATTTGCTTGTGTGACATTGATTTTTGAAATTAGCGGGAAATTTCACTTTAAAAAACTTTAAGTCACATATTCCACCTAAAGGAATATACATACGTATTCCTACCCCTTTCTCCCACCAGTCTACAATCATGTGCATATAAAATTGTTCTAAGTCTATTAACCAAGAGATTAAGTTAAAGATACCAAGGGTGGTGTACCCATATATTTAACTGCTTGTGGTATATTTTATTTTTCAATTAATAAGGTGTTCTAATGGCATATAAGTGTCATAATATTTTGCAACATGATTGTGGTATATAAACAGGTTGTTGTGTGTTTTGGGTACCAACACGATTCATCCAAATTTTAAAAGACAGAGAATAGCTTTTTTGTATCTTTTTGTGGCTAAATAAGGTATTTAATAGTTGATTAGTTTAGCCCTTATAGTTACATTTATTTAACCTTTTTGGGAGCCCAAAATATTAGGTCCGTAATTTTGTTCCTAAAACCTTGGTCCGTGTTACCCTCTGTCGCTATAATTAAGTTACGGACTTTTAATTGATTTTGTTTTTTTATAACTGAGGGCTTGATAAGTTATCTAGTCTCTATTTATCAAATTTTAATCAAAGATAAATAATTTGAAACCTGGTTTTGTTCAGTCATATGACATACTACATGTATTACAGTCGCATTTAATTTTTTTTCCTTGAGTAGGTTTGTAATATTTTTATTGGTAACTAACCTTTAAAGGGGTATGTAGTTTTGCTAGGCTAACAACAACTGGCCTGTCACAAAATACACATACAAATTTTATACAAATTTTGCAACCTATGTTATCACATAGGCTGCAAAATTTAAGCAAGTGGATCTGTGACCCCTTAAAAAGGTTTTATTTTGTCTCAAAATTTTCCAAATTTCTAACGAACCCACTGGTTCTTCTTTTCCATAGTAATGTATTTGCTCTGCATTATGCGGACTACATGGTTTATTTCATTTCTTATTTCTTAATACCTCAATTTAAAAATTGATGCTCTTTTTATTTTTACTAAATAATCATGTTGTGAAATTCAAACCTAACTGTTTTGCAAATTGTGCCAATCTCGCTATCATGCTCAAATATTAAAGTATTTCTGTAGGCAGATGGTGACAGGAAAATTTCTCCCCAAAATTTGTTTCCCCGGTGAATTTCCCCCGTTAAATTGCCCCTTAAATAATATTCCCAGGAAAATTGCCCCCCATAAAAATCCTTGCTACATGATAGTGGTTTTGTTGATAAAGAGCAAATATTGATATTTTCATCCCACAAAAGGAATTTATTTTCTTAGACATTCCAATCTCATAGTTTTTTGATGGAACCTTTAAATTATGCCCTGAAATTTTTTTCAAGTATATTCTATACATGCGGAACAAAATGACCGTATATTTCCGTGTGTATTTTCACTACTTTTGAACAAGACAGAAGCCACATGCACAAGGTTTTTTCAAGAGATTTTCATTTCTATGAACGGAAACTATCCAGATGAAAAATTAGTAGATTTTTAAAAATCGGCGATTAAGGCTATTTTGAATGCCCAACCTCAAATTGAAATAAATGGTTACAAGGGTTACAAATGCAATACAATACGGACGATGATTTCGCATTACATTTGAGAATGGCATGTGCTCTAGCTTTCTTTCCACCAATTGATTGTAATTTTTCCACTTTTGTGTTAAGAGATTTGAAAAAGTTTTAATGAATATGATTTTCTGGAATATTTTGAGGATACATACATTGGTCGATTTCATCAAAATTCCTCTTGACGAAACCCGCTATTTGCCATCAATATGTGGAATATGTACCACAGAACTGATCATGGATTGCTGAGAACCAACAAAAGCATAGAAGAAGGTCATAGAAGCTTTCTGGGGCATCTTTCAGCATGTAATCCAAACTTCTAAAATTGCATTGATACATTGAAGAAGGAAGAAGCCTGTGTACGAGCATGTATTTTTGCAACACGAGGGTGACTACACTGTTCCAGTTCAAAGGAGGTGATACGCCGATTGCAATGCACGGGTTTTGAATATCGTCGCTAATCATCCCAACCGACTGATTTTGGACCACCTTCGAAGTATTGCACACAATCTGGCATTCTGAGAATTTTTATGATTTTTAAATTGAATTAGTAAAGCTTCATTCTGTTTAGTGATTTTTTAGTCAGTGCTATTGCATACACAACCATTTTTTTTCTTGATTTCATCATTTCACAGTTTTTTGATGTTCATAGATTTAAATTTGGGTTATAGTCACTTTACCTACGAGCTTTATTGTCAATCAGTGCCTTACTTTTATCAATTATGTCTTTGTTAGATAATAATTTTGAAAACTGGAATTTAGATCTTTCACAAGAGAAGGCGTATTAAAAATTTTAAAGTCATTAAATTCATGTAGGTTTCCTTTCACCACTGTCCCGATAAGCAATAATTTCCAGCGCATTCCTACTAAAGAAAAAAAAAACCATGCCAAACAATTAAATAATCCCCATCAGCAAATATTGCTCCAATATACCATGCATAAAATCAACACTACTTGTAATTTGCAAAACATAAAATATTCAAAAAAAAAAAAAAAAAAAAAAAAAAGAAAGGTATGTTAAATATATCGTCTATTCTGTTGTCCCAATAAAATGTTTTTTGCAGTTATTTCCAAAATTGTAATTAAATTGAAGCCAAAACGTATCTACAAAGAAATCATCTTCACTGGTCAGCATATGTCCAACTTGGGATTGGTTATAATGGAGTGACGTGATGACTACTGCTTCCTGGTATAGTTTTTTATCTGCAAACCGTTTTTGGAGGTATTTTCTTCTGGTAAAGAGTAAGCATTACCTCATAATCAAGTGTTTGATTGTTCAGGGGGTTTGCAAACTCCACCAATCTATCGCAGATGGTGGAGAAAAAACCCATTCAGAGTTGATTTCAAAATCATTCGTATGGAAATTTTATAATTATTATACTTTTCCCCACAACCGTCGTAAGCAATCATCATGGTTTGTATTTGATACATGAAAACTTGTATCATGAGTGTTGTTGTCAGAAATAAAACGACAAGAAAGATGTTGGAGATGACCTTCTGCATCACGATAATATATTACTAATGGATGGAGTGTACAGTATTCCATGCTTTGATAGCTTTGAATTTTATCCTGAATGAGAAATTGGTAGTTCTCAGAAAAATGACCCGGTACTAGAGCTTCATTCTTTCCAAGCGACTCCTTCTTGTATTGAGATACTGAGCTTGACATCTTGCTAAACTGGAACGTCTAGTCAACTTTCTTAACAAAAATTCTTTACAGTCCTGGTATATGGTGGTGATTGTTGTTAATGTTGCATGATCTGCTGTGTTCCACTGACTGTAGTGAAAATCAGTGCCCAAATCTACATTACTAAATAGTTCATCTAGAAATCCTTCTAATCCTGCAGGACAAGACTCGTAGCAGTGTATCATACATCATCTTGTTTGATGAATCACAAACCTTTGATAGTATTTTCGCTTTTCACCTTGCGTCAATGGGAGCTCAGACTTCCGGCGCATTTACAAAAGCTTGTCCATGAAGAAAGAACATTGTCAATTCTCGATTCTGACCCACTAAGCTAGATCTCCAAAAAGTATCTGTTGTTCATCCGCGGTTAGCTTCTTAATTCCAGCAGTTTTACAGAAATCCAGTTGGTTGTATGATGGGTGTTTTCAACAGCTCACCAAAGTCGCATGAAGTCTCAGCCATATCTCGATCAATCAGTAAACGCTTGAATTTTTTGTGTTGATTTCCTGAAAAAGCTATGAAAAGATTTTAATATTTCCTAAAATAGATATGAAAAGATTTTTAAGATCAAATATCTCATCAGATGTGTTAAAAATTATATTCATTTGTATGCTAACATACTACTAATATACTACTGTATACCCGCCAAGGTTTGGCTAATTGGCGGATATACCATTTAAAAAGAAATCTTAAAATGTAAAAAGAAATTTCGAGGACTGGGGTATCGATCACCACACCTCCCTTGATCCTAGAGCTGTGGGTTTAAACCCACCTCAGAACAAATGATTTTCTTTTACCGTAAGCTCAAATAGAAGCTCTAAGCACACCAGAACCAAACCCGTGGGCCCTTCTGTAATAAACTAGATCGAAAATTATTTGTTGGCCCCAAGTTAAAAATACAAATCGAATAATCGAATCGAATAATCGAATCTCGCATGCTAAGCGAGTGCTCTCCCATTTGAACTAGACCCCTTGACAACGTATTATTATATTATGATATCGTTCTATTTGCCCATTGTTCAAAAACGCCAATAAAAAAAGATATAATTGTTAAATACCCACCAATGAAAATTTTAAAAATAATAATATCGTTCCTTCCAATTCCGTCCAGGCAACCAATGAAAATGCTTAAATAAAAAATGTATAAAATACCGCAGGAAATCCGTAAAATAATTAAATTTAAGGGTTTAATCATTGACAAATATTTAATTTGTTACTATATTAACAATTTGCGCCAATTTCAAATAATGAAAAATGTAAGCTATATCGATCTCGTCACCAAGATAAATATTGCGAAGCCGATGCACTACGTAAGAAGAAATAATGCCTATTCATAAACAAATTAAGCCAGAAGTTTATTTATGCAGCTCGCCTCTTTTACTCAACGGAAATCAAGGAGAAGTAGAAAAAGGTATTATCACAAATTCTAAGAAAAAGCACCGAAAATGTTGAGCCTTTTGACAAAATGTCCCAAAAGCTTATTCAGTATAACAGTAAGTCTGGCTGACCTAAAGACGAACTAAACGAAGATGAGAAAATATGGTTGTTGGCCTTTATAGATCATCCTGATATAGTTTATATAGCTTGGCAAAAACAGACAAAATTGTACGAGGAAAATTGGCGGAGAAAGCCAGTTTGTACAAAAGCGACACTTGCTTTGGTATTTAAAAGAATTAGTTCATCTAATTGCTCTATCCAAAGACGCTTCTATGGAAAGGCTTAGCTAGGGGCTACGACAAGGCAATGCTGAAGGGCTCTCCGGATAAGTACAGTGCCCTGTACATCACCACAACAATGATGGTTGGAATAGTTTTGCAATATGTTCGTTCATTTAACATTCCAAAAGCAGGGTCACTGGAGGCTATAAATCAAAGGCAAGATGGAGATTTGAGACAAGAGATTATAAAAAGCCACATCAGTATGTCAAAACCGGTGAGATGATCAAATGACGGGAGTGGGAGTTACGTAAAATTTAGGAGCCGAATGACCATATTAAAGAAATGATCCTTGTAAGATCGACAATTGAAAATTAGATATATACCTTCAGCTATACGCTACACTGAACGAAACCCATACTATGTCTGAGTCAGAGACAGACTACCGATTGACACAGGTAGCCAAACTTAAAGACCGGCTAAAGGTCGAAATTGACTCCCGTGAAAGCATTGTGAGCAAATATACTCGCTTTGTCAATGTTATCCACGGTGCCGATGACGGGGCTACTATGTTAGGCGTCGTTCTGCGTGGCGTTGGAATGGGCCTCTTAGTGACCGTATCGCTGCACCAGTGCTTCCAGTCATTATGGGCGTTGCTGCTGGGTGCGATCTCGTGAGTGCTGGCACAAATTTTGCCACTAGTCGTCTAAAATTGAAAGCTCAAAAACTTGACTAGATCTGTGTTCTCGCAGAGCGCAATCATAACTCAATTGCAGACTTAGTCAGCAAGGCGCATGAACGTGGCGTCATAAATTAAAGCAAATTTCCTTTTGCTTTAGGAAATGTGCGGAAATACCTGAGAGGGCGTGAAAAAGCACGCCATTCCTTCATAAAAAAAAAACTAGGGCTGGAAGCTCACTTTAGAAATCAATCGCTTCCATTCACCACCACCAGCGTATATGAACCCAACATCCAGTGCACCAAGTTGGGTTTGCACGTATTATAAAATTTTTTCTCTCTGTTTGAGCCTCACCACCACGGCGCGCGTCTTTGAGCCTCACCACCACGACGCGCGTCTTTGAGCCTCACCACCTCGGCGCACGTGTTTGGGAAAGATGAAAATTACCTTTTCCCAAAAAAGTATGATGTTACAAATAATTCTCAAAATAATAAAAAACAAAGATTGTCATGTTAATCAAATTTAGAGAGGAAGTACTTTGAAGTCAATCGAATTCTTATTCTTATTTATATTATATATTATATTTTTTATATTTTTTATATTTAATATTATCAGATGTATTAAAATTTAATGTATTAAATGCTAATCAAACGAAAAAAAAAAATGCATTCTTATATATAGCAAATTATTTTAAAAGTTTTTAAAATATACAAACAAACCTATGAGTTAGATAAATAATCAACAGATTGCATGATAATAATGATTGTAACTAAGTGAAAAACTCATCCTATGATCACTCGGAGGAATACCTCTGAGATTTTGATGTTTCCTTTTGCCCAAGAGGGTTTTTGTTTGCAACCGAAGTAATACCGGCACTCCACTTCTGAAAGTTAATCTTTACTGACTCTGAGCTCTACCCAAGCAATAAGGATTCACACCAATAAATGTCACAAGCTACTACGTATTCAAATCCCCTTGATGGATAGTATTCAAAAGGTCGTTTTGGGGTGTGTAGGTTTTCAACTACCAACTATATATCTACGCGAGGAAGGCTATTTCCAAAAGAATTTCCAAAAAGTTTCTCACATCAGGGGCAAAGTCACACTAGTCGCTGATAGGTGCTACGGGCGGCTATGCTCCATCCACATCCGAGTCTAAAACCCCCATTCCCCATAGTATTATCATTGGCATGTGTTACTCAGTTTTTTCTTTCTACTACATTGATACATCTAAAACAAATGATGATAATTATAATTGATCAGTAATACTGGACGATGAAGTAATAGAGGGTGATCATAACAGACTGCTTTTTCCCTTGTCCAATTCTAAGAAAAAATTAAAATGCTAAAAATTATCTTCCATTATAAGATCACATGATTACATGATCACGTGTGCCTAAAAGACTTACTTCCCTTGAAAAAGTTTGCTCATTTTTTACTATGTTGTGTAATATACTTTTCGCTATGGAACAGAAATTACTTTGGAACTAACTCTCGAAAGTTTATAGATAATCCAGGAGTCTTAATGAAAGTAAATGGTAATTTAGGAAAGATCGAGCCATTTGGCGAAATAGTAGACATTAGCGTTATTAGAAAAAAGACCCATGTATACTGTAAAAGGTGGATGTGGAAAGGCACATTTTCTTCGATTAATTTTTCAAATACTGTCTGAAACTTTACTACGTAAAAGTGTTAATACTGAAAACCCCACAGTTTTAGTCCTAGTGCCAACAGATGTCGCTTGAATAAATAAAAGAGGTACTAACATGGATTTAGAACTTTAATCTATTTGGTCGACATCATACACCACTGAGTGATATTAGGAGAACTAAATTTAAAAAACAACTTTCCGAAATATAAGAGCCGTCATAATAGACGAAATTTCAATGGTATTACTTCTAGATGTTTATAAACGACACTAGGTGAAATATTTTGGATGAAATTACGTGTCAATGGCACTTGGATAGAAAAAATACAATGTTATAAAAATAGCATCAACTTACTCATTCAAAGTTGTTCAGTACTAAAGCTTATTTTCAATAGTTTATCACGTGGTGAGTTACTGAAAAGATGTGTGCATGTGAGCTGTATTGACTATATTGGTACCGCACGTGCGCTATAACACATTGTAATAGGAAACTCATGTCTTCGGAAGTCTGAGTCTTTTTAAAGATAGATCCGTTGAAATGAGAGTGGGAAATAATTATACCCGTTGAAATGAGATTGGGAAATCATACATCATATAATTTGACTTTTACATTTGGGTACAATTTTTTGATGCGCATTAGGAGATAGGGGAGGAGAGGTGGAGGGGGTGGAGGGAGTCGAGGGGGTGGAGGGAGTGGAGGGTGTTAACAGTAAAAGTATCTTGTCCCAAATCGCTACAAAGAAGAAACATGACGATAGTAATAGTTTGCCAATGGCTTAATAAACTCCAATTTTTATTTTTTATATTTAATTTTTATATTCCAATACTTAAACTTCAATAACAATTTTTTTAAACTGTCTCTTCATATAGTCTTGTTTTTACTTGATTTTTCAATGAAATTTATATTGATACTATTTAGATCATTTTCTCATTTATATCTAACTAATCTGAAGTGTTTTAATTCAGAAATTTATTTCTCTCTGCACTCATTTTTTTATACTTTAAACTCATGAGGACATAAATCAAGTCAAACTTATTATGATTTAACTACTGAAGAAAAACACCACATCGAAACACAACTTTTTTTTATTTATTCCAATGCTGATCGTTTCTTTGTTCTTTTTCTTGCGTCTATAAAATTTTACTTTAAATATGTTATTGTTAAAACTATCTGGTGCCATAGAGTCTAATCCTGGACCAATGAAATATAATATATAATATCTTATACGAAAACATCAGCAATTATGGCTGCCCTTGAGGCGAAAAGTGTACACTTCATTCATTTTAACGTAAACAGCATACCAGCAAAAATTGAATGTTTAAGAAGGATTGCCTTTATTTCAAAACCATCAATTATTGGAATTACCGAAAGCTTGATAGCTCCATAGATGACAGGGGAATTGAACTTAGTAGGTGCCAAATTTTAGAGAAAGACAGAAATATCTAGTGGTAGTGTCATTTTTTACATCAAGGACGATCTTAATTTCAATGGTATTACACCCTCAAATGACATTGAAAACATATTTGTTGTGAATTCTTCTCCCTCGTACCAAACCTTTTACAGTGGGTATAGTTGACAGACCACCAGATATCAACAATTTTTTTGAGCCTTTCACCCACACTTTGCACCAAATCTATGAAGATGTATAAAATATATTGATTTTAGGAGATCTAAAAGTTAATATTTTGGATAATAATAACAATTACATTCTTGACAACAGAGCTCTCACTCAAAATGCAATTTTAACTATTTATAGTGAGTTTTGTTTTACAAACACAACTAATTAGGGATCCTAAAAGAGTAACATCAAATACCTCGTTTTTATTAGAGCACCTTCTCTCAAATGATTCTGACAAGATCACACAGCACTTTCTGATCATCAGCCAATTTTATCTATCCACAAAATCACTAGGTTTATACCAGGTAATAAAATGTTTAAAAAATCCCGAAGTTTGCGCAACTATAGTAAAGACTAACTAAATTAAAAGTTAAGTCAAGAAAATTTTTCAAATTATGGAAGGCTTCCTGATGAAGTGTTAGTGAAATTTTGGCTCCCTTAGGGACCAATTTTAAGTTCACTTCTATTTTTATTATAAGTTAATGATGACATGAAACAATCTTTACGACTGTGAATTACTTATTTACGACTCTTGTTTGATTTTCCAACAAAATTATGTAATCGAAATAGAAAACATTCTAAACAGAAATTTTTCCAACCTTTGTGAGCGGTTTGCCGATAACAAACTGTGCACTTTGGAGAAAAAAAAAACCAAGCTTATCCCCGTTTCATCTAAAATGAAAGCTAAAAAAGCTGACCCCATGAATATTATTTATACAGGCGCATCCATTAAACAACATGCCTCAGAAAAATGCCTAGGATGCTTATTAAATCCAATCCTGAGCAGAAAGACAATGGGTCGCTATGTTTTAAATAAAATAATTCCAAACTTAGATTTTCATATACCAGCCTTAAATCGTACTATATGAAATGTACCGATTCTACCTCACTTTCACTATGCATGTTCTGCTAGGTATTTAGGCCTCAACGAATCCTAAAGTCCGTTTGAAAGTTGCACAAAATAAATGTATAAGATTTTGTTTAAATATGAACAGTCATTACCATTTTGGTACTAAGCAGTATAGGGCCATAAATTGGCTGCCTGCTGATATAGTAATGAGTATTCTCCGATTTAAAGAAAATCATAGCATTGTACTAGAAGTGGTAAAAAAACGCACAGAAATAAAAAGTTACATAGATATGGAAAACCTACTACCAAGACCAATTGAAATAGATTTTGACTCATCGAATTTGGCTTCAACATGGAAAAGATGGAAGCAAATAATGAAACTGTACAAGAATGCACTGATGAGATCAAACATAGAGAAACATAAATGTTCCAAATTTTGCGAATTTCACTTTTTCCCGTTAAAGACTGGCTCGGAGGCAATCTCAGGCACCTCTTTCAAGCCAGCGGTCAACTGTAGTCGAGTCAGTCCATAATTTGCAAAGTTGTAGGGGTTTTGTGTTATATCCCCTTCGAACGCCGTTGCACGTACAATAGCTACAATGACGTGGCTTGGTAGAAGACTGCTCCATATATTCCTAAGTTTAAACTGTTTCTTGCTACTGGTATAAGAGAGTGCTGTCCATATGATTCAGAGCCCACTCTTTAGCCAAACGTTTTATCGTGATATTTGTGGCAGCGGTTGTCAGTTCTTCTAGCTTGATAAACCGATGGGCAGACGTGATTCTAATAGCGGCTCCGGCCAATGCTTCGGTGGTAATCAACGTAAACTATGATTTTACTCGAGTTAAGGACATCTAAAGGGCCATATCTTTCAGTAGCAACCGTTTATGTTGTACAATCGCCAAGAAAATGACAGTTACTGACGATGCAGCATTAACAGTTGCCTCTGCTATCACGAGATTCTGTCTGTCTAGCAACAAATCCTGTATTGGTTTTATCTTTAGTCTCCAAATTAGCCTTGGTGTTTGGGTACCTTCCTTCGAGCTGAACAGCACCGTTTTTGCCCCAGTTCTTGATTTGCAGGAATAGGGTGAGTAACTTCGCTTGGAAGGAATTTTCTGTTCGTCGAAGTTGGACATAACTCGTCCAGATATATCTGTTAAAGTAACTTTCCTAAACAGAATGTGTGCACACAGATTTGTCACCGCAGCGGTAAGCCTTGGGCGCCCTAGATTCATGAGATTTTCTTTGGTGGCTGCTGTTTGAGACGCAGCTTTCGATCTATCTTTTAGGGACCCTGAGTGTTAAGAGCCGCTGTAGGAAGCCCGTTTCATATAAAGTAACTTTTTAATGACACAATTTTTTCCCATGGTAGATCTTCTCAAGGGCTCATATAGCCTTAGATGACTGTTGCGTAGAGTGATTCTTCTATTTTCAGAAGGTTTTACATTCGTTGGATTATTGAGAAAATGGCTGGCTGCAAGTTTTGAGGGCTTCGTTTAGATGCCGAAGAAAATAAATTATGCAGTTTACACTTATTATGCATGACTTCATGATGTCGCTGTTTCTTTCTCTTTATTTTTTATATTTTATTATAAAAATTTTTTTTTATATTAAAATGTTATACCGTTTCTCTTTTTCTTGGGAACAATAAATGCTAAGAGGGAAAAAAAAGCCTACTAATGTTTTTCTAACTTTTGTGATCTTTGATAAATTGAATTTTATTTTTATTCCAGTGATATTTATAAGTAACCCGATAAAGAAAAAAACTACTTGTTGTTTCTCCAAAGCAATTTAGTCTCTTCAACAATCTTTTTGGGTTAGCTTGGTATAATCTTGTTTTGATTAATAGTTATTGCTTCTTTATCGAATCTTGGAGATGACACTTGTACTTGTTTACATTCTTAGCAAAGGTAGATGGGTCGCTTTTACCCACTTTTAGAAGATAATTAGAGTACCAACTTTCGGGCTAATCGAAGGAAGATGTCTTCTATGCTTCCCTATTCAATAAATGTATTTTCTTAAATATATTCTTCTTGAACTTAAAGTCATTGCTTGGAAACTTGTATGGTTTTTTTTATCAGCTTCTGTTTTTTATCTTTGATTTACCATTTTAGCATTAAATTCGTATAAAATGAACAATATTCCAAAAAAAAAGCCTCCAAGAAAAACTACGCTTGAAAGAGAAAAAGAAAATTCACTGGGAATGCTCACACGCGCCACCACAACATCATACAAAAAAACCAAAACATTGCTGAACCACAAGCTCCAAATACAACTAAGAATCCCTGTTTTGCAAGTGCCAGAAAACTGGCACTTATCGTTCAAACGTTCAAAGGACTGGACCTGTAAATAATGCAAATAGAGGCTATTTTATGGTTTTAAATTTTTTTATATTGACTGACATTATCAAAAGCCTGACTTGTCCGGAATGCAATGATTCGGTCACTATTGTTGACAATATTTCTGTGCGGATGAGTTTTCCACATCAACTGGAAGTATTTTGTAGTATATGTGAATTGAAGAAAACATTATATACATCTAGTAAGTGTATCAGATCTAAAAAAATGAAAGTAAAAGCCAGGCACTGCTTTGACGCCAACAATCGCGTGGTTTTTGGGTTCCAAGAAATTACAGGATTACAAAAAATGAAAAATTTCAATCGCTGTATGAACATGCATTATATATCAGACATACCATACAACAACTTAAATGCAGGTATTTCAAAGTCATATAAAGCAGCTGCTAACTCTAGTATGAAGCGTGCAGCAATTAAAGATGGTGGATATTGATTAAAGATGGTGGATATTGATTAAAGATGGTGGATATTGATTAAAAATGGTGGATATTGATGTGGAAAATTATCTGCCACAAATGTGCTTCAAAATCCACATGTGGTATGGCAGCGTCGTGGTCATGCTTCCCTGAATGGATTTGTAAGTGGCATTGGAGATCATAAATTTTCTGACAATGAGGCATTAACTAAATTTTTTATGGGTTGTAGAATGTGGGAAAACAAGGCCAATTCCCTACGATACGATGCTTGGAATGCATATATTTATATATATATA
>JAUZNK010006014.1:0-43075 GCA_035046665.1 Euphysa ruthae
GATCTTTCCAGAAACAATTCATACTTAACGTTATAAGGAAATAATTGGTAAACTAAGCGGAATTTAATTAGCACGTGATAAAGATTATTGATGAACTTTGCATTATTATGACAACATTCTTAAATTATTTGTCTAATCATCAAATTTTTTGCTGAATAGTACTACCACTTCTAGAACTCTTTTGTTAGTATTTTCTAGGTTATTGTAAAAGGTATGTATATAAACTGATATTATAAAAGGCTTGTATATCTTTTGGAAATGACTTGAAAGGTCAACAACTATTGTAATACATTATACTAGAAGAGACGTGTACACAGTTACACAAACTGGCTTTTACCTTGTGTAGAACGACAATTTACTACACCCTTGGAGTTTGGTTGATGATTTTTGAATGGCCTAAACCGAAAAAAAAAACGTTCTTCTCTTCTCTCCTTTTGCACTCTCATTTGTTTACAATATTACCATACATGTTACCTGGAACTTCACATACATAAGGCCATCCATAGTGGATTTTCCGAGGTGTAATTCTTCGTTCACATTACTGGATGACCGCGTACAAACACGCGTACACACACAGGTAGACAGACATAAATACATATGTAAAAGCAGTACTTTTAAAAAAAAATTAATAGCATATTTTTTAATGATATATCTTTTATCGAAAAGTTTAAATTCCCATCTTTCCTCTAATGAAACATTCCTCATAATTCGGCTAATTCCCTGTTACTAGATTATAAAAAATAAGCCATAAAACAAAAACACAAATTATGTTAGCTATTTACATTTTTTTCAATTAAAAATGACGTATCTAAATATATTTTCTTTTTTCTAAAAAGTTATAAATGTTATAAATAAACCATATAACCGACCATTCCCTCACACTTAGTTTTTAGAACGGTTTCATCCACGAACCGACATGTTATTGTTTTATTTTGGAAATTTAAAAGGAACTCGAATCTTTAACATTTAATTTTAGAATCACAATCATTAAAGATATTAAAAATATATATATACTTATATTATATAAATTTAATATAAATATGTCATAAAAAACAACTAGTCAGTTATGTTTAAAATATTTCTGCGGACTGAAGGAGTGTTTATAGCAGAGATGTATTTAAAAGGCGGCACTAACCATTGTTATATTGGTCCTTTTTTAGTTCTAAGAAAAAAAAAATTGAAAATTTCTTGAGAGTATGGAACAATAAAGATCTTGTTTAATTTTCTTATTTGGTTTTAAAACAAAGCCTTATAAAGTCCAAAATAACTTTTTTTTTTTTTGAATTTTATCTGTTAAAAACAATTGTTTTTAGAATTATATATAAAATTCCCCAGGGCCTTTTTTTTTTTTTTTTTTTTTTTTTTTTTGATACTCTATTCAATGATTTTAGAATTTTGCAAAAGTAAAATTCGCAGAATTGAATGCCCATGAACTTTTTTTGACAACCAATTTTACTAGATATTGTAACCTGTTTCATTTAATGCTTACAAAATACATATCACTTAGTTACTTTAAACTTAAAAAGTACACCTCCTATAATTCCTTTAAACTCAAACAAAGTTCCTTTAAATTCATACAAAGCCGAACTTATAGAGAACGGTCGTTTAGTATAATACAATATCTTTAATATAAAAGTTACGAAATTAAATCTTCACTTTTTCTTTAAAAAATAATTCCCTAACTATAAATACAGCATGCATGTAAAATAAAACATAAAATATCAAAGCGCTTATATTAAAAATATACATAGGCAAAAACGTAAACGTTATACCGCACCCATCATGACTTAGTACAGATATAATTACAAAAACAATAAAAAACTTCCATAAAAACTTGTAAAAATAAATAAAAACGTGTATACCATCCATCTTAGCAATGTCCAGAAATAATTCAATCAAAAAAATATTTGAAGTAAATCAATAATTTCCCAATGAGCTTTTTTACAACATTTGAAAAATGCTCTTAGTCTCAAATTTAAGGAATTAACGAAAACGATAAATTGAGATTTAAAAAGCGTTGTTAAAAGGCAAAAAATTACGGTACGTGTTACAATTACAGAAAATTTGCAAAATATTCATTGATTTAATTTGATTAAATTAATTGATTTACTTTGCCCGTACGCACTCCTAATATGCGTCAATATCGGTTTGGAAAAGAGTAATTTATTAATTTAAGATCCCAACCTCCTTAAAATGTTAATTTTGGTATATTGGCCACTATGCAAATTTCAGATCTTTATTTGCAAGGGAAACAAGTAGTATTTTGTTATATTGATCCAAAAACATGAAATAATCTTAACGGGTTTAGAAAAACGCTAAAATAGAGTCTTTTCAGAGTATTGAAATGACTACCGATTCACTAACTACTACAACTTTGCTTAAAACCATTGGGTCGACAAATGTCAAAAAATTTCCTATAAACATGAAATTTAAAAAATTAATTATTAGAAATAATTTTCCTGGGTTTGAGTAAAAGGGTTATATTTTTTTCTCTTTGTATACAATACTTCGTATTTTTGAGTTTCACTAATAATATATTCTTTAAAACTTTTTCATCCTTTATTTTGTACAACAATTGTCTTCGATTAGTAAATAAGTTTGTTATTAAAAATCAAATAAATACATGTTTAACTATATTTGATATCAAATACTAAAAAAAAAAAACAGAAGATTTTTCGGCTGAAATAAGAATAAAAAGACCTACTTACATATCACCGGTATTTGGTATAGTTCGGTATAAACATAAAGCATACCAATACAGATCAGTAATAAATTAACAATAAACATTATGTGACGCTGTCAAAACCATCACATTGCAGTGTCTTCAGGACTCAACAAGGTAAAGTTGCTAGAACTTTCCATAGTTAATTGAGACTAAAAGAGAATAATTTAATTGTTGCGGTATAGGACAATAAACCGTGGATAAATTCCATATAACGCTCCAGTGATACTTAAAGGAGCAGTTTACAGTTTACAAAAAAATCTGACATGGATGAAAAATACTTCTTTTTTAATTTAATTTTGATAATGGGAGGAGATCATCGAAAGTCAAACTTATTAAGAGATGATCAATCACAAGAATGTGTAATGTTAGCCAATAAAACCGAAAATTAAACAGTGTTTTCACTTGTAAGCTCAAACCACAGGCTTGTGACTTAGGGTCTCATGTGTTTTACTCCACACCTACATATTTCGATAAAAATTATTTCATTTCTAATAGCTGACCACTCCAAATCCGTTCGAGAAAAATGAACAAAAAAGAAAAGAAAAAAAAAAGAAAAAAAAAGCTGATTATGTATGCATTTCAAATCTAACCGAATTATTATTAAGACACTTAAAACGATCCAGTAAAGGTTATTTTTAAGCATGTTCGTCTAGCAAAATAAAGTTTCAAAGTTTCATATAAAATAGTTTCAACATGTAGACAAGAAAAAATTGTTTAAATGGAATTATATTTTATAAAAATAAAATTTCTGTTTATCAAAATCACTTATCAAAAAAAGAAAAAATTTAAATCTAAATATTTATAAATATGTATAAACACAAATATGTTATACAACAAACTAGAAATGCAGACTTCAGTTAAATTGAAGAAATATTTTTAAGAAATCCAAGAAACATTATTCTCTGACTCAAAACAAAGGTCTAGTCCCCTAAAAAACACAAAACTCATGGCAACAAAATGAAAGAAAGAAAACAAAAAGTTTCAGAATTAAACAAACTAGATTTAATTAAGAGCTTGTGACTGCGGCATCGTGAATAGTAAAAACCAAACAATATGCAAACGTAACAGAAGTTCAAGGGCTCTGCAACACTTTGCCTCTCCATCGTAAAAGAAAAAGATATTGTATATATCTCTTCTTTATTTGTGGTTTATTAGCAAAACAAAGCCTTAATTAGGAAAATTCTAACTAAAAATTAAAAAAATTACAACTTTCCTCCTTTATGAACAGTTTTTGTGTACTATACTACCAAAATATCTTATTAGTTACTGGCTTCTAAGCAAATAGTACTAGTTAAAAATCAAATACTTCATTACCTGGAATTCAAATGGATTATATTACCCATTTTCATATTCACATTCCGGCCTACCATTTAATTTTTTAGTGTTCTGCCCATATGCTCACACCTCTCCTACAAAATTTACGACAAAGAAAGAACGTTAAGGTTTTGGAGAAAACAGAGCGAATAAACTGAGGATATGATTAATGACAACAGCTGATGTTACCATTTATAATTTCTGAAAGTCCTAGCTCTTGAAACATAACTTACAAGACTAGTATTGAGAATTACATAAATTTTTGAGGATAGGTAAGTCTTATTTTCACTGGTGTGAAATGAAACAAACCATATTTTATCTCACTTAATGACTAAAGTAAAAGACGATTACTTCATTAGATTAACAAGAAAGTGATAGAGTGAGGAATACAGTGTTCATATGATTCTAGTAAGAAGAAACAACCAAACAAAACGGATAAAATAAAAATTTCCAAAGGTATAAAATTACTCATATAAAAATAGCATCTATTTGTTGATTTACCCTTGAAAAGACTAAATATCATCCATCAGCAACCAAGGTAAAAAGAAATAATCTTACTGCAGATCGCTTTAACACATGAACTTCGGTGTCCTGTAACATACAATCTACTTCCTCACGTTCTTTTACATGTTGCGACTTTAAAGGTCTAGGGTTCCATTCAGGTGCTTCACTAATACCGTCAACTGACTTCTTGAGTAAATAATAATTCAACCTAAGAAAGTATTTATAAATTTACATTGCTTAACAAAACAGATAGCAAATACTATATAAGAAGACAGAGCAGAGCAATAAAGTGCAGATATAAATGCGGCTTTCAAACTACGAACTATATTCATGACCCATTGAAATGAACAGAATTGTAGTTTGTTAGTAATTCTTTAACTAGGGTTTCTGTTTTGCTTTGCCGGAGGGATTATTAAAGAGAGAAAAAACATTCTTGGAAAAAAAAAAAAAATGCTATTATTTCGTGCCTAAGTTGAATTCCTAAAACATTTAAGCTGCATTTAAAAAACATTTAACATCTAAAATTATATATATTTTTTCACATGTAAATAAACACATCTTTACATAGCACTATTAACAATTACGACTATAATTTTTCTTCAAAGAATACACGTTAAATAATCCTCAATGTCTGTGGATACAGTGTTGCTTACCATTCTACTGTCTTTGTTTGTCTGATGAGTATAGGATACTCATACGGATTGAACACTTGTTAGTTACATGCATGGCATTGGCATCTTTGTCCGTAGCAATCTGCTTATAGCTTGTAAAGCCTTTCTTGAAAACCTTGATGAATCGTACATCCTGCTTACATCTATCTCTTCTGCAATCGATTAGTTACTTTTCTTCTTATACTATTCTCTTTCCACACAGCTCTGCAGTGTATTCATCACCATTTCTGAAAATATTGACTCATCTGCTACACCACACTAACAGGTTACCTTTCTCTCAAACTACTAGCCTTTCTGACATGGACATTGACACCTTCGAATCCTGATATCTGCAAGACACTCTGGAGATAGGTGTCTTAAGAAACTCTGACCATTACAGTAGTTAACGTTGATATTTAAATTTAACATCACTTCAAAGAAAATTCTTTTCCTATAACAATGAAAACTGAGACAGCTTTTGTGGTCTACTTCCTGATATTCCACTCAAACACATCTTCAGTCTTGATACAGAGGAATGTGCTAAGGAAATGTCTTCTTGGCATCATTTTGGCATAGATTCCTACATTCCTTCTTGAAAATATCAAGTGAAACCACATACAAGCTCATATTTTTTTTTTTAAATTGCTCATCCCAACCATTATTTTCATCTTCTCCATTCCACTAGTTGTGTTGAGAACAGAAGACTTTTTACCAGAACCAGCAATGATTGTAAAAGCGTCATTGAGAATGCTAAACATTCTTATCAAAACCATGTCCATGAAAGTCTGGTCACATAATCTATTGGACCTCAAGATTTTTAGCACATCTGTAGGAGCTTTTCAAATCGAGGTAAGTCTTTCATCCCCCACTCTTCAATGGATCCGATAAGGCAGAAATTTTTGCTAAGATGTTCGGCAGTAACTACACTCATTGACGATGAGCACATATTGCCTGTCTTTTCACCTAAAACTGACACTAACTTGACTCATCACAACACAACAACCAAAATGGTCGAAAATGTTATCACTACTCTTGAAGTTGACAACTGTTGTCTCAGTATTCGAAAATTCTGGAGAGCGATTTGATCTTTGGAATTACCATCCACCAGTCTACTTTCAGTCATAAATAAGGTTTTCAAATCATTGATTAACTAATGTGTTATTCATCACTGATACTATATTGTATATATTATATAACAATTCAAAAAAAAAATATTTATAAAAAACTCAAAACAATTTTCAGAAAAAAACTTGCATGATGCTTACATGAATTAACTTATAAACAGATAATAAAAATCTTACCATCGAGGAATCATGATATAGAAATAAAGGAAAACCATGAAGAAGAGAAATAAACCAAGGGTAGTGTATGCGACTGTTTTCACATCCCTCCATGGATCATCCTCTAAATAAAATTTAGTGAACTTTTATAATTAAACAAAAGAAAATTTAGTAGGTCAGTCAGTATACCATAATTTATTTTGAAAGCCAATATATTTAGAAATCTTGAAAAATTTTAAATTTGGATTTTAAATTCTTTCGACAATACCAAAAAAAAAAAAAAAATTACGAAATATTTCCAGCGCAAGACCAGATCGAAAAAAAATTATTTGAGAAAATCTACTTTAGTTGAAAAAATAAAACTTCATGTAAGGATCCCCATAGTAACATCACTAATTACATTTGAGAGTTTCTTCAGTATACAGAACCAGTGACCTAGTAAAGTACCTTTCTCAAAATTTTCTTTAGAATCACGATTTGTTTTCCCAAGTCCTTGGCATCTATTACCTTCATAGCCAACTTTACATCTAAAGAAAACATTTAGTTTTTTTATGATCTTGGGATTAGCAGGCCTTGCAATGAGAGGTGGGCGATTGCCCGCCTCCAACTCCATTTATTTACGTGGGCTAAAAATCATCCGTGCAAAACAGCTTTTGCTGATCAATATTTAGTTTTAAAAACAAAAATTTATTGTAGATTAATAAAAACAACAAAATAGGATAACAAACAAAATGACACAAGTTTATTTATTAATTATTTGCAAATTAAAAAATATAACCAATACTTACAAGATAAACTTAAATATTTTAAAATAACAAGGATAACAAACTTCTCTATCACTCGAGGCAAGATGGCACCATTCTCATTAGTTGAGATTTTTTCATTTTTTAAATCTGGCAATGGAACATTCATAACTAATTACATCGATATAATTCAAGAGATATGTTCTCACACAAGATTCAATTTTATAAGAATTTGCCACAGTAAATATTATCGTTTTTAGCTTGAGAAATCACTTTTTTGAGTTTGCGGAAAATAACTTAACACTAGATCATGAAAAAGCGGTACTAAAGATATAAAGCTAGTACTTGTATAGAGGATTTATTTATATTTTAAATCACTCTTTATGAAAAAACAGATCCATAAGAACATCACTAAAGCAGTTATTAGCTCAAAATATGTTTTAAATTTTCCAACTTTGAGTTCGGTTGATAAAACTGTTTTATCCTCCTTAAAAGAAATATTAGACATTTCCAAGGCTTTTTGAAAAGATAACTATTATTTAAAAGAAGAATTCAAAATGCCGAAAGCAAAATTTGAGGAAGAAAACAAAATTATATCTTCTCTTAAAAAAAGTAACGGTAAAATTTTATTTAATAATGGGAAATAATTTTCTCATAAAACATATCCATGCTCAAAGAACAGTTTCTAATGGTAATATTTCAAAGTATTAGCAAAGAAATACAGAAGCATATTTTGTGAATTCGAAACCCTCCCCCACAGATGTTATTCACTTAAAGTCACAAAGTATACAGCAGCCACAACAACAGCTGTATTCTAATGCTACTAGTGCTAACCTTTATATGAATAATTCAATAGCACCATCCCATGTTCCACGTTTCAACCAGCAACCCGATTTATGGAACAAAAATAACTGATAAAAAATCGATAGCAGGTAAGCGAACTGTAGGAGAATTTGATAATTTTTGTAGGCGTTAGTAACGATATTTCATAGCAAGATCGTTCAAATCATGTGCCAAAAAAAATGAGTATCAAACCAATATCAATAAAACTTAAAAACTGACTATTTATAGTTACAATACCAAGCACAAAAAAAGACCAGGTTTTTAATGCGGATGTAACAGACAGTAACATAATTGTTAAACCATTTTGTAAATACAGACCTATCATTAACCCTATATATACTTAAGGCAAAATATTAAATAACTTAACAAACGCCCAATATCGATCACCAAATACAGTTTTTAATTCAAGATGGGGCAACATGTAAACTAGACTAATAACAAAATTGTAAACTTTTCGTTGTGTGAATTTTTTCAGAGCTTTAAATCATTGCTATTATTTTCTCACCGATAAAAGCATACGATATTACGTTATCATCAGAGCACTGGTTATCAAACCTCAAAAAGTTTCTTTTGAAAGATTTATTTAATTCGTCTCACAACACTTATTTTCATTCTGCAAAAAAACATGAAAAAGGTCGACTGTTTGGAGGTAAAGCATCTATTTCCTTATATTATTTTTGATTCTTCTAGTAAAAATAGTTTAAAACAAAACTCACACTCATAACATTTAGGATAATTTCTTGAAAATAACCAACCCTCTATTGTTGATATATCTCACTGTGTTGGTCGTTTATACACTTATCAACATAAATCACTACTGCATTCTTTATATATCAATCATATAGCTCATTTTAGTAACACTTCTCTCAATTATGACAATTGTAGAGTACACTATCCCTTGCAAAAACATTTGAGCTGTCGTTATCTACTGACCAGGTTAACAGAATTTTATAATCATTTACTTATATATGGACTCACACCAGAATCTCCATCAACTTTGGAAATTGTACCACTTGTAAAATCTTACAAAAATCCTTAAATGATCCGAATAATTACCGCGGTATCAGTATTATGCCAATATTTACAAAATTGCTTGAATATTTGATTGACAAAATTATCGACAAACATTTGCATACATTTATAGCCTTTGATAATAAGATATCAAAATGAATATCACTATCAAGAAAATTATTTAAAATGCATTAGATTTTGCAGGAAATTACATTTGCTGATTATAACCTCAACACCATTTCTATATGCTTTTAGATGCTCTAACAAAAATTAAATAACTTTGAATTTTTACGCAAAATTTAGTATGCTAAATTTATTTAGCTCAACTCTATTGATATAAAACTACTCTTGTCCATTTTGAAACCTATCCACGCAGATTGGCTGATTAAATGGTACAATTTGATAACCACTTTAAAAGGATACGATAACATATTAAGAGGCTGGCGGGCAGCTGGTATTGCTGACGCTGTGGAAAATGGATTGTCCGCCCTACACTCAATCGATCCATTTGACAATATTGACCCACTGTTAGAAACTCCATTCACCAATGAAAATCTGCAATTGCAATAAGTTTGCAGTTAAGAGAAGTTATTAATTAGTTATAACAAGGACCAATCTGATAGTGACGACAATGATGAGGAAGTTCGAGAAAGCGAGGAAAAAGGGGGCTTTTGATAATTTTGAGCAGTGAGACGAAAAAAACTTGTAAAAACCTTATTTTATTTCCCGTTTAACTACTGTCTATATTTCACATGTTATTAAAATTGTTATTCTTATGCATGAAAATGGTTTTAAATTCTTTAAGTAATAATTTAAGTAACTTAATTGAGAAATCGGGAAATAAATCCTCGCAAACATTTTTAAAATGACGTATTCGTGAAAATAATTCCTTACTAAATTTTTTAAAATGAATTATTTGCGAAAATTAATCCCTTCGAAATGTTTTAAAACGAGTCATTCGTGAAAATAAATCCTCATTAAATGCAATTTATTAGAAAATACTCGGCACGCAGAAATTAATCCCCGCAAAAATTAATCCCAGCAAAAATTAAGCCCAATAAAGTACATAAAATGACCGTTCAACAGATCTTTAAAGTTTGAAATGTTTTCTGACATTCCAATTACTCTTGGCATGTCATTAAAACATTTACCACCAAAGAAATAAAAATTTTTTTTCAAAAAATTTGTTTCGCTCGGTAGGTAGTATGCGATCCTCCAACAATTCGTTTGGCTCTGTCTTTCAATTTCTTTAAACTTTTGCGCTGAGTATGGTTTAACGATGGTGTTGTAACAATTGGGTAGTATGTTAAAGTGGGGAGAATCATCGATTTGTAAAATGATGCTGCTATTGACAAATTTATGCAATAAAGTATTCTTCTCAGGTCTATTTTTGCGCTTGCTATTCTTATTGAATGACTTTTAGATAAATTTTCATACTTAAAGTGTTTTTAAGTTGATGCCAAGGTATTTTTAGCTTTTTGTATTGTTGATTGTATTGTCCTTGTTTGAAATATTTAGCTCTTTGTTGTTGACTTTGTTGATATTTTTGCTAACCCAAAACTTTATAACCAAAGATGTAAAAAAACACAGCTAACTACGTTAAATACTAAGTTAATTTCTCAATGAAAAATCGTTTATTATGATGGCCAAAAGCAAAGAAATAGAATATTTAATGAAATGGTTTACAGTACCAGTATAGCTACACTGACCCACATTTTCAGTGATTTTTGAATAGAATAATATGATACATATAGTAGAAAATAACAATCCTTCAGAGGTTATTTAGATAGAATTGTCATTATTACCCATATGGGATTTAGATTGACTTTTTTATAGTTAAGCTTTACCTTTAATGAAGATTTATACTAATTATAGTTGGCAATACTTGTATGCTCTATTATAGTTCGAAAACCTTACCTTTTTCTTATATTAAATACCGGTACCAAAAAGTATTGTCGATTATTCTTCTTTTGATTAATTTATATTATTATATATTTGAAATGAGTTAAAACTTCTTTTTTAATACTCAGCAGCCATTATAAAACACTCTTACATAGATACTATTATTTATGTAAAAACACAACAACAGATACAAAATATTATAACACACAAGATACCTAAATTGATTATGTGTTATTGTCTCCAATGAATTATTCTCTAATGTTAAAATAATATTAACAAAGAAATGGGGAGGCGAGACAAAATATGAAAAAATAAGCAAAAATTTAGCCTTCAAAAATCAGAATGAATTTCCTGAGTCATAAAAAAAAAAACCCCTTACTATAGAGAATTTTAATGCCAGCTGAGCTTCAGCTGCAAATGACTTACTGCAAAATTTTAATTTAACTTACTGTTCATGAAACAGTTATGTGTAAAGACACGAAATTAAAGGTTAAAATAATAGGTGCTTAAGAACACTCAAATGGAATGTTTACGATTCTTTTGTTTAACGTTTAATTAAAATTATCTGTTGACAGTATTGAACTTAATTTGATTTGGTTTTGATTTGATAACTAACAATCTATTATCTCGATTGAATTATTCTTTACTGTTAAATATTTTTAAAAAATTAACGAGGGAAAAAAAAACTTCCTTATTATAGATAATTTTTTGCGTTTACTGTCAAATGAGCTCTGGGTGCAAAGCTCCTATGCTCTCATTTTTGTGTTCGCACAAAGCTTTGGTAAAATCATTAAAACAACTTTTTGAATAGATAGATATGTGTAAACTCCAAAGTAATTTTTAAGGATAACCATATGAAGATTGTTTTTGCATATTTTTCATCAAAAAATAAAAGCTTATTTCTGGAATGTATATTTGAGTAATTTTTCTCCAAGGAAATACTTTCCTGATAGCGTTTAAAAGATAATGACTTTTTAATTATCAGACTACTATTAATTATTAGACTATGTTCCCATTTTTCAAGTACTAATTGAGGTTCATTAAAATTACAACATGAATTCAACACCAAATAGGTTTATTAAAAAGCCAGTAATTTTTATAAAGAAAATTACTGGTTGTAACACAACACAACAAAAAAAAAATAAATAAATAATGAAAATAAATATAAAAATACCACTACCAACCTACAAAAGGGATAAACATCTTTCTCAATCTCCTCACAAGTGCCTCCGTTCATACAGTATGAAGCAGTACAGAGGTAGCGAACTAAATGCATATGTATGTAAAAAATAAATAGAAGTATATTTTTTATTCCAAAATAGAATGTTCAGACATAATTTTGAAATAAGGTGGCCACACTAGATTAAGCACACCCTTTCATTGAACACCCCGTTCATATTTTTTTCCTTATTCACATACCTTTGATATGAAAACTATTCCTCAGTTATAGTATGATATATTATGGTATTACAACAAAGATTAAGACAAAATTCTTTCATAACTTTATTATCCATTTTATCACAAAATATGATAAAAAATCAAAATCACATTAAGAATATGATTCCTGCATAATTTCAATTTTTAGAGATAAATTTTTTAAATAAATAAACACCCCTCTTAAGTAAGCCACCGACTTGAAAAAGATTTACTCATTACATTTTTTTTTTAAGGAAACATTTTTATTAAGTGCCCATGAAACTTTATCACAAAAAAATAATAGCTTGAAATTATGTGTCATTCTTTAGCATACTATAATTATTTTAATAACTATGAAAGACACATACTTAGATTGCCATCTGGATCATTTAACGGTACAAATATCACATGTGTTTCACATTTCCTTCCAGTGTAATCTATTGGGCAACTGAAAAATAAAGTAAATTTGTGGTCATATTTTAAATATAACAACATTCAAGCTTCATCACAGGACGAAGCTTAGGTAAAGTTTAAAATAAAATTACAATTTCGCGCGTGAATTTTAGTTGTATATTAAAATATATCAATAAATTAAAAAACAAACTTTTCATAATAGTTTCTTGTTAAATAAACATGTCATCTTTGATGAAACCATATAAAAGCTGACATGAACCAGAATTTAAAAAAATTAGTTATAATAAATATCTGAAATTTATAGGGACATTTCTTTATTTGTGTCTTATTTTTCCTTGGCAAATTGATGGAATGTCTCTTTAGAGCAAACTATCCAAAATTTAAATAAATAAGCAAGTTTACTTATTCATGATTCCTACAGTACTAGAGTGAAATGAAACTTCTTTCTATTTAGCAATTTTATGTCTTAAACCACAAACTTTTGATATTTATTGCAAATTATTCTGTTAACCAATGTGATTCAAGATATCAGAAGCATTCCCAAAGTCGCCTAAACTCACTTTTTTTTTTAAGAAATGCAAGTGTTCAAATTATAAAATCGATGAAACACCTGGACATGACTAATGAGTACTTAACACATCATTTAAAAGTTGATTTCAACAAGAACTTAATTGGCAATGAATTTAACACATTTCTAAGTATGTCTTTCTCAAAAAAAATTACAAACTATCAGAAATTTTTCAAATTCCAGCATAATTGAAACTTAATGAAAAATGAAAGAATCTAACAGGTGGATATTTGATCCTTTAAGTTCATGCATAAATTTAAAAAAAAAAAAAAATGAAATTTACTGGCTTTTTCTCATGATCTAAAACTATAGTAAAAATAATTAATTGTTTTGAAGAAAACATGGTGAAACAACAAACGAATATAGTAGAGCTTTAAAGGGTTCCAATTGTTCATTTTGTGAAGAAAGCAATAAACTTTGCACAATAATAGTGTATGCTAAAGCTTTTCCAAAAACATCAAGAGCAACACCCAAATCTGAAATTATGACAGCATACTGACCCATGGTCAAGTGACCAAAATGTGAAAAAAAAATACATTTTCAAATTATGTCTTATTGGTATCGTTGGAAAGTTTATTACAGGTAACAGGTTAGGTAACAATTTTTACTAATAAACCATCATCTGAAAATGAGCAGGTAAAGCCTTGGTAAGGTTTGTAACTAGTCATGTGACCGCTAGAAAATATTATGAAAAATTGATTGTTCATATATGTAAGCATTTATCATGGTTCAAAATACAATTTTGAGTTTCCAAAATGTACAAATTCAAATTTCTTGAAACTAGGAATATCCAAACGTAAGTTATAACCGAAAAATCAACATATCACCTTTAAAACAAACACTCAAAATACCAATTGTTTTTACTATTTACGACAAAAATTGTATAGTAGTCTATTCCACAAGTACAAAGTTAAGTACAAGATATGCTTCCATTTACATTTGCAGCGTCCTTTGTATGTTTTACAAACATACACCAATTTTATGAGTTGAAGTGATGCTTTTGACACCCCAGAAAGACTCCAAACAGGCAAGAAAATATCTTCGGATCTTTTCCATCCCCATTCACTCGAAAGAGGAAGATTCTGCATTGGATTCAAAACATTCCCAAAAAAACATTGTAATATTGTTTTCCAAAATGCTCTTTCAAACTGAAATTGTTTCACTTGCCGTGCTTCATTTAATGTTTAAGCAATGCAAGTAAACTATACATAGAAACAACATCTTTTTCTATAGTTTGATAGTTACCTTCACTAAAATTTCAACAGTGTTAAAAAATTTTTTTTTCCTATGCCAATAAAATCGAATGTTGTGTCAATGTGGTTATTACTAAATACGTGAAGGAAGAGTAGTGACTTGAAAGATTGTTCGCCCAGTAACTTTGCAGCTTCTTGGTTGGGTAAATAAAACAATGTTTTTTCAACTCCAAATTCAATCTAAAGCTCTTTAAAATTTGTTTTGAGCTTTTAGAATCTCCTTATAGCACAGCACGCAATAGCAATGACTACAATGTCAGTACCAACATTTGAGTGTCTTACTCCTTGTGATTGCGTGATGATATATTCCTGCTAATATCTATATTTGGGAGTGAACATAACGGTTGTGAGCAAATAGTAATAACAGCTTGAGACGTTGTGACATCTCTTTCATTTGATAAAAAGGGAAAATTTCCATTTTGTTGTTGTCGCATCGTAAAAACAAACTCCTATTTTTTGGAAGTGTCATTACCTGTTACTTTTCTCCTCACGCCATCACCTCTTTTTTCTCGAGTACTGTTTTTTAAACTGTCAGGAAGGTAAAAGTCCCATACAAAGCTGGGTAGTTTTTGGCTGGTTTTCTAGGTGATGTATGAATACATGCTTAGCATGTTCTCAAAAGATTTCACACTCGTTGGGTACTAACATTACCATTCTACCTTTGGTTTAGTGTTTCTTTGCACTAAATCATTGGAAATGATACAACATAATAAATCAGATTTCTATCCAAGACAAAGTTTTCCAGAAACTAAAATTGATAATGGATACGGTTGGTTTTCATGAACAAATAATTCTTCTAAATTGCCTTCTCTAGACTGACAAGCAATAACGAGTCATAAAAATAACGATACATCATCCTTCAGACTTTTTATTTTTGTTTTGTCTTTTCAAAACTCAAATATTTAAAATATTTATTATAGTGTTACAAAAATATTTTTATAAAAATTTAACCTTTTTGATTTTTTAAATTACTCTCGTCTGGATTGCTCAATGTGGTGTAACTAATAATTTTTCGTTCTTAAGTTCTTTTGTATCTAGTGAATAAATGTCCTTATTATCTTCAGTAAATGGATTTTCGCTCTCTTCAAACACTTCAACCAATTTCTTAATAATTTATTTATTATTTTCTTAATATCCCTGGTAAACTTTTTGTGTGCTAAAGGGATAGCTTCATTTTGTTCCTTAACCATAGCAAGTTTGTTTATTGGTGAACTGCAAGATTTTCACTTTTACAGAATATCAGCTACTTCAGGTTAACAAACACATCACCTCCCCAACATCATCCTTTGTAAGCCTGGCTGTATCACCAATGCCTTTTACGTTGCAATTGTCTTGTTTGCACTGGACTCCTGCTCCTGCTCCGCTTTATCATATCCCTATGATAAAATCCTAAAGGGTTTTGAATCAGGAATTTTAAAAGGAATGATACTCATAGATTTAAAAAAAGCATTTGACACAATCGAACATAAAATAACTTATGATAAAATGGCATTTAAATAGTATTAAATGCACAAAGTGAGTTAACCTGTTTACAATCCTAAACTTAAATTCTCCTTATGTTTTGATGTGGTCCCGTGACTAGTTACGAAGTTTTATAATTATAACACTTTATCCATTCATTTTCAGATAATGACTCTTTTGTAAGTTGTTTCCTATGTAATAAGCTTTCCAATGATACTAAATGTGACACTATTAGAAATTTTTTTTCACACTTTGGTCACGTATTGGCCAGTATGATGTAATAGTACCAGATTTAGACAAGGCCGTTTTTTGAAAAGCCTTATCATGAACTATTATTGTGCAAAGTTTCTTGCTTTCTTCACAAAATAAACAATCAATGTTGTTTTTCCTATTAAAAGCTCTACTATAGGTGAATTCTAGAACTCTGCTTTCTTTGTCAGAAGTCCAAATTTTTTTTTTAGAAAATTGGCATAAAAATATGGTATAAAAAATTATATGCAAACAAAAAACAATTAATGTATTAAGTGAACAAATTTCACTCTTATATCAGTATCAGATAAAAATACCTTAAATATTCTAATTTCCAGACCAGAAGCCTCTAGTTATGAATTTCTCAAATTAAAATTTGTCTTATGCTACTCAATCTGATAAAAAATTAAGAAATAGCAATATTTTTTATAGATATTTTTGAAAATATGAAATAAACTTTTTTAAAAAAACATCCATAAGGTCCACTGCACTGCTAAAGGCCAAACCATTTCTAAGGTCCAAAGCTAAAGAAAGATCAAACTATTTTTGCCAGGATACCACATAGGTAATCACATGACTTTTACTATATCATCAAAACATTATTCTTTTCTCTTTTTTTTGGAAAAATTAAGGCAACATAAAACCTGCACATTTATCTTCTATGAACTTTCATGGACTTCACATAAAAAAAAAAAAAAAAAATTTTTTAAATTAAGCGCTAAAAATATAGTAACAGACAAAAAATGGTAGTTTTATAGGACCCTGTCAGGATTTAAATACTATTTTATTTTTGGTATAAATAATTCCTAAGCCAGATATGATCTTGAACTTCACTAACTAATAACATGCACTTGTCTTATAGATGGAATATGAATGAAAAAAATAAGCATCTTACGAACAGTAAGGAGTGGTTATATTTCCACTGTAATGTCGTAACAAGCACACACCTCCATTCAAACAAAAACCAGCCCTGCACACTTGGTTTTCTGAAAAAAAAACCAAGATGTAACATTTAATTAAAAAGCAAAAAGTCATGGAAATAAAAGTTTTTCCTGAATTAAGAAAATTTAAAAAGTAAAATAAAAGCCTTTATTTACATTTTTCATTTTATCTTTTATCTGGGTCTTTTATCTGATGTACTCTAAAAGACCAATAACACGCCTCCTTCCCATAATATTGAATGCTGTTGAAGAAAAAATAATAACTTTGTCAAATACAGAAGAATGACATACCTGGACGATCACACGTAACATTATCAGGGAGCATTTTAAATCTTGTAGGACACAAGCATCTGTATGGTTTGAAATTAGGACTCGGAAAATAGCGACTGCAGCTAACAGAAGCTAAGCACACATCACTACAAGTATGTTCGTTACATGGATTTTTATCATCATCATCTGAATAAAATGAAACAAAATTTCTTGTAAAGCAATCAAAAAATCAATGGACTGCTGAAATTTAAAGGACTCAAAAAGCGAATAAGAAAAATAGACCGAAAAGACTTTCAATAAAAGAATTCTTTTAAAAAATATTTCAAAAACTGCTAATACTTCTGAATTACCACAACTAAAATTTTAACAGCATACTAATGGGCAGAATCAAAACCAAGCATCAAACCATATGCTCTGCAAAAAAATCAAATAATGCAATTTCTTTTAGACAAAAAGACATTTTTAGAAAAGACTTGACTTGTTCAGTGGACTAGGCGTAAGAAACTTTAAAATAAGGTTACATACTAAAACTATTTTATACAGAATTTTCTATCATCTTAAAAAAATTTAGTTTCTGTTAACTTGACCAAATTAGGGGCCAGGTTAAAAAAATTTTGCCCAACCTCCTGATCTGAATAACATCTTAGATGCAATGAGTACTTAGCCTACTTAGCAGACTTGAATTTTTTTTTGTATCCCAAGCTGTTGATAAACTTTGACTTAACTATTCTCATATCATTCCTTTTCAGATGGTCAAGATTATCCAGCTTAACTGCCCATGTTTCACCTCTGTAATTAAATATTTATGAGATAATTTTAGAAACTGTTCCAGTTTTCCAAAATTTGGTACAAGCACAATTGCAACCTACTGCAAATTTAAACAAAGTATTCTAGTTTACCATTATAATTTCTACTTAATGCCAATACAGGTCTGTAAAAAGAACCATCAAGGTAAGTATATAATACCTTGGAATAGTTAGATATGGTGTTCAATATGTTAAGAATTATTTATTTTTATTTTTTTTGTATTGAACCGATTTTTACTTTGAACTTGCAGTATGCTTTCTCCACACCACTAATATTGAGCTATGTAGATCAGGTAAATGAATTTTTATTCTTTCTTCGCCAATCAGTATGTAAAATTGACAAGTCCTAACAAGAACGAAATTCTTCAATTACTCTGATTGATAACAAAGCTCAAACCACTTTTTTGAAAAAACAATGGAAAAAAAAAAAAAAAAAGATAAGCACATCTTTGAAGACAAGCTTAGATATTATTTATTCCCTTGAGTAATTATGATCAAAATAGTTAAGAAACGTTATTCTGCTACTTTTTGCAACTGTCATGACTTTTCAAAACAGTTCTATTATCCTGTCTTAATATTTAATGAATAGGTGAAATTATGTATAACAGTGTTTTTTAAATTAAATTTGCTACTATACACTTATGGTTTATTGAAACATCTTTGAATCATATTCTGAAATTGACATTACAGAACATTAGCTATACTTTAAAAAAGCTATCGATTGGTATGGCAACAAGCACTATCAATAATGCAAACTCAGATCAACATGACAGCTCATAGAGCTAATTAGCATTAGTAATCTTATCTAAATAATACACCTTCAAAAACTTTATATTCTGATACTATTCAATAATTCCTGTCACATAACACTGAAAAACCTGGTCATAAACCAAAATCTAATATCAAAAAATCGAAATGTTTATGTTTAGGAATCTAGACTCAGAGAGGACCGATCTATTTCATGAAAAATCTAAAAAATTATAACAAAAAGATATATTTTTATAATGAAGAAAAAAGCAATCATATTACAAAGTCATCTTTAAATGAAATTTTCAGGCAATTATACGAGTCAAAATATTCCCCCTACCTACGTTCCCTTGAATTCATGCAAAATTAAAAAAATTAACGAATAGATTTTGATAAAAGTAAAAAAAAATTTATTTTAGATTATGACTACTATATTTATGGTTATGGGGACCAGGTTCGATCACGTTTTTCAAAGTAGTTGATATGGCTAATTTATTAGAAATAAATTTTCTTAAAAAAATTTTAGCTTGATCAGAGTGGAACTTAAGGAGTAAATCTTGTTATTTTCATGTTATGAATTAGGCCCATGACTCAGAATGGGAATTTTTGGCAAATAGTGATATGGGTCAAAAGATTTCACTGTTTATGGTCATTTAACTTCATGTAAAAATTTGAAAAAAGCTTCTCTTACCTGATTTCAAGTAAAAATTTTTTCAAAAATTTAACAGTCACTTTTCTGTATTTATGACCTTACCCCTTTGTTCAAAATTTCTAACTAAATTTAATGAGTTAAAACATTATGGACAGATGGATGGGCATGGATAATTTTATAGGTCTTCGTTGACATTACATGGAGGCCAAATAACTAAAAATAGATCTAATTACTATAAAGGTTATATACTTGAACTTCTATAAAAAAACTTGTAAAAAATGTAAATGTAAATGTATCACAATAATACTCCCTTTATTCATTACAAAATTATAAAGTTGCAAAAGCTTCATAATGAGCCTGGTGACATCAATTGTATAGAGAAGAAAATTCCTCCTATCTGTTTTTTTCTGCAAACAAAATTATCAAAAGTATATTTATATAAAGCAATCTTACTAAACGTGCTTGCACTAACTATGTTACGTAACATAATGTTGCTTTTATCTAAAGTCTTCTTTCATACTACTGCTGCATTCTATTGAAGTACATAAAATAGAAATGTACAATAAACACCGACCTTGGAAATGGAGAATAATAACTGCTTATAAATTAAATTTCAACATGTATCTGGTCTCATTGATTCACAAATTTTAATATTGATATTTTTTGAGATCTCTGTATAACATCTGATGGATGGCCTGATCTTGTTTATTACATCAATTACATTACCTCTTGCATAAAGTCAAATAAAGCAAATTAAAGGGGTGCACTATAAGGTAAATTTTTAATCAGAAATTATTCACAACCATTTATACCACACTGCATTAAAATACTTAATGGCTGCTTCAAAAAATTCCCATATTTAAAAGCAAATATATAAATATAGTAAAACAAGAACAACGTAAAACTACAAATTTCAGCAACTAGAATTTTCACGTTGTATGTTTACAGCTAGTTTTCATTTTTAATTTTAAGTTGGTTTTCTTTTTTATCAAAAACTGTTTTTGTCGCTTATACCACTTATTTTCTAAATGACTTTCCCATATTAGACAGTAACTAAGTTCTTAGGCTGCCTTGCAAAAAAAATGGACTGACTGCACCAGTAGTTTCCCAGTTTCCATTTAATGTCCAGTTTTCAACCACTTAATTTTTTTAAATTTCAACTTTTTTATTAAAACTCTTGTTTAATAATTTTTGTGATATTTAAACTATTACATTTCCTTTCTGTTGCCTTGTGCTTTTGGTCCTTTTTGTACTTCTGCACTTCTTTTAATCAAATATCTCAAATATATATCATGGATTTGAAGCAAGAGATTGACACAACACTTAACCTTGACAATTATTATGTTAACGCTTTGTTGTAATGATTTCTACAAGTAGAAAATCTTTTTATAAATTCTTTCAAAAATAATAGGGCAAAACAGATTTTCTTCTTTCTTCTGCTCTTAAACCTCATTTATAGAAATTTATCTGGCTTAGTTTAATTGGTATTAGCAATAAGATGTTATAGCATGGTTTAATCCATGCTTACATAAATTGCACATGTTTTCTATAGCAGCATTTTTACACTCTTTTAAAAAAAAATGTCAATTCTTATTACAGTTATATTACAATTATAATACTGCATACTATCAAGCTCAGTAAGTATTCATTAGTATGCTCTACTGATGCGTGTTTTCATTTAATTTTTGCTACATAAGCTTTAAAACCTTTTGAAATTTTTTTCTCCAATTCTTCTATTATATTATATTATTATATTTGAAACTGATGGTAAACAACCTTATTTTTGTGAGATTTAAAATTCAAAGTGTGTTCTATTTTTTTGCTAATTTTATCAGATAATTTTACCAATATTTTGATAATTATTTTTAATAGGAAACCTTATGCCTCGTAACCAATTATACATTATACCTGAATAAAGATGTAAATCATAACTAGTAAGTATAAACAACATAGTCTCCATCTCATTTTAAATTACTAAACTACAAAAATTGGTTATTCTCTTTAATATATTACACACCATGTAAACACTGTTGTAAAAGATCGTTATTTATCTGGATATGACGTAATAAAATTATGAAAGACATTGATGTTGTTTTTAAAGTTATTTTTAAGAAAATTGCAAGCAACTTCAATCTTGAATAAGGTTTATAACTAAGACAATAGTACTGAACATCAACAATACCATGAGATGGTAAGGAGGCATTAATATGCTCCTATTGATGATATGTTTTTAAACTTTTATTTTAAGACACTAGTACCCAATTCCAATAACGTCATCAGAGCTATGGATTTGCAGCAAAGCTCTGCTTGTATATTACTAAAATTTTATCTGATTTTGTTTTATTTTTATTGTACAATGGGGTGGTATGTGAGAGGGAGTGTTTTATTCTGTATATAGATCTTTTATAATTTTATTTGACCAATATATTTTGATAATTATTTTTAATAGGAAACCTTTTTTTTATTATATGCCTGAATTCACTTTATTTTCTACGATATAAACAGGCCTTGTAACAAATTATACTTATAATTTGATAAAGATATAGATCAAAACTAGTCAGCATAAAAAAAATTACTAAACTACAAAAAAACTGTCATTCTTTTTTATAAATTAAACACCATGTAATCAACGTTGTTATCGTTGATTATCTGGCTATAACGTAATAAAGAAAATATTGAAGAGATCTCACAAAGTGGTATAATAGATACAGCTCTGTAAGATCATCAAATGACATTTTTTACCAGGAAAATATTAAGAAAAAATCTGTCTCAAAAATACAAGAAATCTTGATCATTTAAAAATTATATAGCATATATGAAAGGACCTTATACAATACAGAATTCCCTAACTATGAAAAGTTTTCGGACATTAATTTGGCCTAATCAGATTTTGCGCTAAAAATAACAGGTGTAATGATATTTATTTAGAAATAAAAAAAAGATGTAACTGAGTCAACCAAATAAAAAAAAATAACAATACCTAAAATACTTTGGAAAAAAAATTAAGAAACTAGATTTGCCATTCAATTCATCCCAAGTGTCAAATATATGTTCAAAACAAAAACGACATTTTGGATCCTAAATAAATAACTGGTATATTTAATAACTTTTTTCGCAAATCTTGCAGGTAAACTAGTATTGAAGCTTCCTTAATCACCATGGCAAAGCATTTGCCATATTGCACCAGGAATTGATAATATAAATGGTATACTTTTAAAAGATGGAGTAAAAATCTTTTGTTTACTGATATCACAACTATGCAATCTCTCGATCACGACAGCAACATTTCCTCACAGTTGTAAAATAGCAAAAGTAAAACTTTTATTTTTAAAAAAAAGGATGTAAAACAGATCCTAAGAATTATAGGCCAATATCCCTTCTACCTTTAATTTCAAAAGTTGTTGAACAAGTAGTCCATGATCAGACAAACACTTTCCTTACACAACAAAATATTTTATATAAATATCAATCAGGATTCCACATTTAACATTCTACATCATCCGCTTTATTTTATCTCAATGATAAAATCCTAAAGGGCTTTGAATAAGGAATTTTAACAGGAATGATACTCATAGATTTACAAAAAGCATTTGACAAAATTGACCATAAAATAATTCATGATAAAATGGTATTTTTAAAATTTAACAAAAATGCTATGAACTGGTTTAAATCTTATTTAACTGATAGAACATTCAAAATAAATAAAAGTGAGGCGTTTTCTAAGCCTGGTAAGTTGCTCTGCGTGTTCCACAAGGTTCCACTCTAGGAGCTTTACTTTTTACTCTATACATAAATGATATGTCAGCAGCAGTTGAAAGTGATCTATACTTGAATGCTGACGATTCATGCTTTGTATTATAACATAGTAATACCAAGGAAATAGAAAGATATTTAAACAAGGACTTTTCAAAGTTCTGCAATTGGTTTGTTAATAATAAATTAAGCATTCATTTTGGCGAAGATGAAACTAAAAGTATATTTTTTATAGATACAAACTGAAAAAAAACTGACAGTTTTGAAATCAATTTCATGGTATTAAAATTAAGTAACATACTAAGGTTAAAAATCGTGGATGTATTTTTGATGAAAGACTTAGTGGAGAATCTATGGCACTTCATGTAATTTCAAAATAAAATATAAATTATAAAATTTTTATACAGAAACAGTAAATTAACTCCTGCTCTTCAAAGGCTTTTATGTAATTCATTAATTCAGCCTCATTTTGACTATGCAAGCTTTTCATGGTATGCAAATATTAATAAAACTTTAAAAACAAAACTTCAAACTGTGCAAAATAAATGTATTAGGTAATGTCAATAGAAATTCACCAAATTCCCCTGTGTAAAAAACAGTTTAAGAACAAGGAATTCCTACCAAAAAACTTAATCAGCCTTTCTGAAAAACTAACCAAGGTCAAAACACTATTTCTTATATGGGTCCCTCGATATGGAAAACAAAATTTTCTTTTTTTCAAAAAATCACATTTATATTTATTTTCTGTATAAATACCATCATCATCATGTAAAAAAACAAAATTAGTAAACACAAACTGGCTTAAATTTATAGCAAAAATATTTCTGAGAGGTGTTTATATAATAAACTATGTTTAAGTGAAAATATCAAGTCAAACTTGCATTGTGGATGACTTTAAACACAAAATCTTTAAGGCATAGTTGAAAACCTATGAAAAATGCTAAATTCAATGAGCAAAAAAAGCTTACGTATCGGTTGAAGAAGTGCTTGATGAATCAAGATTTTGTGATTTGTTGGTCGTGCATAAGCAATCCTTGCCTTTTGTTTTGTATAAAACTTATCCACCCTAACATAAAACATTCCCTCGATCCAAAATATATGATCAAGAAATACACCAATAGAAGGTATTCCATTTCGGTGAGGTGTAATATTTCTGAAAAAACGGCCCTCTCTATCAACGCACACGATAAAATCATCTTGAATGAAGAATATTCTATTGGTGGTATAATCCAAGAAAAGTGCATGGGTATTGATTAATGGGTGCTGATAAACTATTTTTTTAGAGGCAGCATCACCATCCATATGAATCGTCCATAAATGACCTTCTTCTAACCAATATAAGCATCTGGAGCTGTGAAAAAAGTAAGACACTTAATTATTTGATTATGTCATAACTTCAGTAAACCAGACAGTTCCTTTCTAATAATAAATTTCAAACCAATAACATGACTTCTGAAAAAAAAATCAGTTTCTGATGCATTTCAAAGGCTGAATGTACTTTTTCCTTAAAAACATCCAATAATAACGTAATAAATTTCAATTAACATGCTAAAGTCATCCAAGAAAGGAGAAATGGAGAAACTAAAACAAAAATTCTATGGGCTTTTACATTTTTAATGAAGTTATTGAAGTTATTGTTCTACCTATTGATTTTTAAAAATATTTGCAGAATATTTTTTAATTAAAGCTATTTATAATATTTTGGAATCAAAACTTCTTAAAATAAAACAACATAGATCAAATTTGATCCTTTTCGGGCTTGCACCCTCAAAAAAAACTTTTAGAAGACTACGAAAAAAAAGATAACAACTCAATGCGAGAAAAATACAAATCTTTAAACTGATTGTTATTGGACGTTTGTGGACAAAAACCTAGAAAAAATAGACTTTCCTTAAAAATCAAAAGCTTATACATTTTCAATTTCTGTAATTATATTAATTAAAATTAATTAATTGATTATAATATTAATATTATTAATTATACTATTAATGGTAACATTTTTGAAATAATCAATAATCATATTTGGGAAATATGATTCAGAGGTTTGAAAAAGTTGATGTCAATTTAAAAAGTGTCTTACTGAAAGCCAACAAAATTATTAAAATGTCATCAAAAACATTTTTTAAATATTTTAATTCTCTATAATGTTAACCAGCACATCAAGACTAAAAAACTATGTATACCTTGAGATTTAGCTCTTTGAAGTAAGAAGCATCTTGAATAACTGAAAATAACTATTATTGGTAATTTGCGTAATTTCTTCAATTTTCTAACAATTGATTTTTATAATTGGCTTTAAATAAGCAATGCTTTACAACTAAGGTCATTTTATTGCGTAAATATGAAAACTTTCAGCATTAAATGTCCATACTTACTGTGGCGTAGGGTCAACTATCAAAGCATATGATCGATTATTTGTTTCTACTAGTATCAACTGATTTCTACCATCAATTTCCGAAACATGTATAAAGTTTTGTGATGTCCAGTAAAGCTTAGAATGAATCCAGTCGACTGCCAAAGCTTCTACTTTTTTTGACTCAGTATGAATCTCATAAACTTTATTTGGGTTAGCAATAGAAAGCCTAAAATAAAGATAGATGTTTTATGCAATTAGAATATTACAGCAAATACTTTAAGTCTACCAGAAATTTTCTAACCCATGTAAAATTAACACCAAAAATGATGATGAGGATAACTAATATGATGATTGCATACACAATATAGCATACTATAGAGATATCCCTTGTTTATACAAAAACAAAGTCACACACACAAAAAGTTTGATTCATCCACATTTGTCTTAACACCTAATTAATGTCTATTAGATAGATACCTAAGGTAGTATATGCTGAACAGATTATACAACAAAATAATTGTCTATGGATAGGTATACAGTAATAATACATAACTGCAGTGGTAATACATGCTATATGTATGAAACTTAATATAAACTTTAATTATTTAAAAAAGTAGCTGTTTGAATATTTCAGTCAAAGTGGATCAAAAATTTAAAAACTTTGATACAGTAAATTTTTGTTCATACTAATCTCAATAAAGTCAATTTTTAAAAAATAAACAAAATAATTCAAAAGTATTTCATCTTCAACATCACTATTTAAAAAATGGTTTGAAATTATCTAGTTGACTAAACCAGGGGATGGTTGTTACCTTGGACAATAAAGCTCCTTGTCCTTGTCCAGTCCAACACTCGTATTTACTATTTTTTACAAATAATGAATACGCATGAGGTAATATGAAGGTGTATTACTAAATTAACAATTTAGTAAAGTAAAAAATTCCATAGAAATTGACTCTTAGGTAAAATAAAAAATTATAAAACTAAAAGTAATCATTCTTAGAAGCTTCAAATTTCGCTATATTGTCAAAAGTACCTATAAAAAGTTGTATTGACTGGATCCCACCAATAGATATAACCATGACGAATATCATGGTCTACAGCATTACCAAAATGGAGATTAGATGCCAATCTAGCAAATGATCTGCTGTCTGATACAAAATTGGAGCTTCGAATGATTTTAGCGGTATTAATACTTGTGTTGTCAAATAAAAGCATATATCCATCTCCTAAAAAAAAAAGTCTCATATACTTGAATAAACACTCAGGATATTTATTGGAAAATCATAAAATTATGTATTATGTACGATTCCTGAAATGTCAATAAAAAATATTATTGAAGAGAATATCAAAAAAATAGCAAACAGACTTTGATAAAATTAATTAGGAATTTTGAAAAAATCATTTTTAATCTTTTCTGCCGGGGCCACACATGTGCGTCTTTTAACACTACTTTATTAATTTTGAACAATAATGCTGCCACAAGCTTCTGCAAATAATATATCAACTAAAGTGCAAAAACATCAATGGAAGAGTAACACCAACATGAATTTATCCTGATGACTGTTTTACAAAAATTTCTGATATATAAGTGTTTTTATCAACTCCATTCTTTAAAAGATATATATATATATATATATGAAATAAAATAATATATAAAAATATAAATAACCTAGAATGACAATAATAAACAGCCAACCTATTCTAAAACATAAATCTCCATTAAAGATAAGGTCATGTGAACCCTTCAAAAATACAATATAAAACAAGCTTTAAGAATCATCTACAAGTTTACAAAATAAAGAAATCGAGCTAGACTCAGCAAATAATTTAACCAATAAAATGAAAGAAAATACAAATAGGCTAGAAGCTGAAGTTTGTTGCAAAAAAATGACCTCTGAAAAAGTTTTATTTGAAGATAAAAAAGAAAAGAAGTATTGTCAAACAATAGAATTATCGAAACACAAAGCTATTATACAACTCTTCCGAGAACACGAAAGTTAACTTTAAACTACAAATGAAAAAACTTTATTATTTACATTATAAAAATATACGCCGTAAAAAAAATAACGCTCGGGAAATATATTATTTTGTTAAACTTATGTAATTAGTAAAACTAAATAAAAACTAATAAATATATCTAATATTTTCAATAGCATTGAATTCAAATCACCAAGTAAATAATATAAGCCATTTGTTTTGGGCAATTTATTGGTATGAACATTATGCACAAAACATAAACATGGTTTAACAACACAAGTAGTTCATTATCTGAACTTACTTTTTAGCCTTGTTTGTTGTACTGGTCCAACGCTTTTATTTTCTCTACTGTAAGGGAGCATACATAGTCAATCTACAAAGTCTTCTCTGTATAACAGCTCTGAGTAGCTTGGACAACGTCTTATAGTTACTAGTCTACTATAAACCGTATGAATTTAAAACAATTCTTTTTATCTATATGAATTATCTGATTTGAAAACATAACCCCGCACATTTAGCTTCAACGATTTCTTTTCTGGCTACGACCAATAAAATCATAACTTATTTATTTAGGGCTTTTAGTAAAAACTCTGGTAAAGATGGAAGGAGTATAAAACTAGAACTATTTAAAGGTAATTCTTCCATTTATTCACCCAAAGCTTTTTATTCTTCATGAAAATAAATTAAAATTAAATAAAATAAAAATAAAATATAGCAATATCTAATTATTTCTTTTTTTTTTTAATATCATTAAATTATTATACGCCAAAAAAAGTCTACACAGCTGCTATCTTTTTCATCCTTAAAGCAAATCTTAAAAAATAAACACCTATACTGGTTTATAGTAAACAAAATGAAAGTAAAGTTACCAGAACTAAAAACTACTGGCATAAATTTAAAATCAAATACCAAATATTTTTGAAATTCCAAGGAAAGCAATAGCAAATTGAAATGAAGTGATATTGTTAGTTTTTAAGCTGTGTGAAGATCACCATATAAAAGGAATTTAGCAAAAAATTTCAGAAAGATTCATTATTGGCTCAACTATTTGAATAACTTTTCACAAGAAATGTTTTTCGCATGTTGCTATAGACTGTTCTAATTGTTCGTTATTTTTGCTGGAAACTCAATTAAAGCAGAGATTTCTGAAGCTTATTTAAAAAAGTATTTATGAAAGTGTTTTATTCAAGAATTCAACTTCATGAGTAATAAAAATGTCGCTCAAACGATATCGAACCATGTTGTCTGTTTTATGAAGACTGAGAAATTCATATCACCAGTAACTTAAAGGATCTTGAGAGATTATTGAACTTATTGATGATATGTTTAAATTTGAATATTGATGCCGGCAGATACAGTGCAGAGTGCACTAAACATGTAATAATGATCCGCTACATGTACATTCAACATTTTCTACTTTTGTAAAAACAAACTCTACAAAATAAAGAGTAACTTTCACTTTCTTTTGTACATTTGTATCAATATTTGTATGTTGTACTAAAAGGAAAGGTATGATGGCAGCATGTAATTATACCATAGTCAACAAGATTCAACCGAGAATTAACCATTTCTGTATTTAAAAAAACAAAAAATACTTCTACTAATTACATAGCTAGCATTTCAAAGCAAAATCACCTCAATTATTTTTGAAATTAATTCAAATTTAAAATTTAAAGTTATATAAATTTTAGTTTTTGTTATAAATAAGTGAAATATTACCGGGCCTCTATAAATAAAATCAAGTTTTTTGACCACTGCAATTTAGTCTAAAAATAAACACATATGGAAAATAAATTTGACCAAAAACTATTAGAAGTAAGGTGACACTGAGACAAAATTTTGCTAATTTTGCTAATTTAATAAATTATAATAATAAATAATATAAAAAAAAGAAATCAAGCAATAAATATAAAATTTTGATAAAATGACAAAAAAAACTACGTTCAGGACCAAATTACAACAAGATAAGTTTGCAAAACCGGTTTTAACTTCAAACTGAATGCAGTCTGTGCTTGATGTGTAAAAAATTTAACAATATACCTCCAACCTCAGCAAAACAATTATTACCACTCCCATAATAACCATGTGCACAATGACATTCATAACCTCCAACTGTGTTTGTACAGGCTTGTTTGCATGTTTCCATTAAAAGACATTCATCAACGTCTAAAAATAACTCTTAATCGTAAGATAATATTTTCTTTTCAATTGTGATGAAAACAGAAAATTATTAGTTTCACTAAAATATGTAATCTACATAACATCAAAATTTTGAAATGTTAAAAAATTTCAAAGCTTTGTTTAACCAATATTGAAAAAGAGAATTTTTTCTTTATCTGATTTGAAAGTGGTCAGAGGAAGATTGTTAGCGATATTCCATGATAGCCATTTCTATAACATGTGGCTATCTCTTAAATCAGCATGCTTCCAGACACGAAAAATTTGAACCAGTAAATTTCTTGAATTTCTTATTTTTTTTTTCTGCCACATTTGAAAAGGGATTGAAAAAGTTATCTACCTTCATTCCAATTAGTTGAATGACTCAATTTCATAAAAACTAATATCTTTGAAATCATATAAAAATCTATTTTGCCTAAAATAGTATCATAAGTAAAAAATAGTTACATTTCCCATATAAAGAATAAATACATAACTCTTTCACAAACTCCTAGAGGTCAAATGATTTTTAATCTGTAATTGTACTTCACTAGTTAGAGCCCTGGGTTTCAAACCAAAGTTCAGGGTTTGAATTAAATTTAATATATTACAGATAACCATTTCGGCTAAAAAATGAGCTCTATAGTATTCAAATGTTATACAAAATCTAGAAAAAATTTGATCAACTTCTCCCAACAAAATTCTAAATTTTCTCTTTTGGCCTAAAGATACCACCATACTTGGGCACATTCATAGCAAGTTCTAAAGAGCCAGAGATTTTAAATCAAAATCGAAAATCGAACGTTTTTCAAACTAATTAATTACAAAAAGGTTTGGTCCTGGTGCACTTAGAGCTCCCATTTGAGCTTACGGTAAAAAAAAATTATTGGTTCCAAGGCGGGTTCGAACCCAGAGCTCTAATATCATTATCTAATATCAGCTCTGGTATCAATAGAAGTGGAACTTTATGTAAAATAACATTTTTTAAATGCCTAAAAGGAGCTGAGTTGGAGAACAAACGTTACAGTACAACCAATAAAACTCATTTTTTATAAACCATCTATTACCAAAAAATATCATAAAGATAAAGTATATAAACACTCAATTAGAGTCACTACTACTAATTTTCACTTTGTATGGTATCGCTCAAAACAGCAGTAAGGAATACACAGTCTTACACCACACTTAGCAAACTAAAAGCAGGTGTTACTGCATTTGCTTGAAGCAGTACAGCACACACATTTGGCCTTAGCTGCTCTCTTCTTGCCACTACTTGGATACATAGAAGAGAAATATTCGAAAACTTCGAGCCCAAAAAATGAAACTCTGCAATCTAATCGATCCCGTAGTGACAAAACTTTAAGCATGGAACGTTTCATGCAAGATCCTGATTCATGTTGCACCAAACAATATATGAATTATACATTGAGATGTCTATGAAAAGTTTGGCTGGCTTTTTGTACTACTTAAGACACCTGAGATGTGAATTATACAGAATAATCACATGGCTAAGTAAGTCTACCCAACCATAGTTTTATTATAACCTATAGTGAACTTTAATTTTTGCAAAATTTCATTTGGTATTTGAGAAATTTTCCCAATCAAATCAATTTATTAACTTAACTGGTTAGGGTTAGTCTTAACCAGTTAAACTACTGATTGGGAAACAGGATTCATAGGTTTAACAACATTCTGGAAATTGACATCACCATTTTGAGCAACTTCTTCTTCTTCTAGAAATAAATTTTTACCTTAGAGGGCAAAATAAATTAAGTATTAAATCCCCCCCTAACCTTGTATACTCTAAAAATTAAAAGTCACTGGTGATTGGTAGCTTTTCAAGAAAACATTCTGACAATAAGCAAGAAAGTTTTGTGAAATTTTTAAAAATAAGTACAAAATTTTCAAAAACACCAGTTCAAGTTGTTCAAATGCACTCAAAATTAATATAAATGAAGCCAAAAAAATATATATATAGTTTTACTTGTTACTTTAATCAGATGAAAAACTGAATACTGAGTCGGAAAAGCCAGGATGTGGTTGATCTGGATAATATTAACTAATTGCTGATGTTTCATTTCTCCAATTTTTCCAGCTTTTGCATGAAAAAAAAACACTGTCCGTAAATTAGCAAGATATTATCCAGAACCTATTAAAATCAGTTTATTTTGAACCAAATACCTTTTAGCAGTTGAAAAATGAAGCTATTTAATACTCATTATATGAAGGAATCTTTAACATAAAAAAAAAAAAAAAAAAATATACGGCCTTCACTAAATCTACTTTGAGGCAAAAATACACATATACAGTTCTTATAAAAGAATATGGTATGTGCTGAAGCAAAAAATAACATTATAATAACCAAAATTTAGTTAAAAAATCCTCTTAAAAGTATGTTTCCAAACATCTGTTTCATTTGTTCAACCAGATCAAACCTTAATGTAAAAACATACACAAAACTGCCCAAAACACAAAGCAAAGTAAAAAAAGGTTAAATTTAGTAAATCTATAAATATTTTTGCAACAGTTCAAACATACTTGCATTCTCATCATCATATTCTGTTTTGAATGCCCTCACAGTATTTCTCTTACCTGTATTTTTGTAGAGATCTGCGCTAGTCTCCACACGATGCAACAAATTTCAAGCCGTTGCATTTGCATCCTTGAAAAGGGACGTTGGGATTACTGACAGTTCATAGTCAAAGCAAGCAATCATGTTCTCACTGCATAGAACAAGAGATATGAGATATGAGACAGTAAAATAACACCATCAGGTTGACCAGACCTGTTTAATTGTCAAACTTTATATTCTCATGCAGATGATCCAGTGACAAGGTACTTTCATTTCTCTTTATACTTGCCTTATTTACAGACATTCCATACAATGATTCTTAAATCTTTCTGTCTACTTCCTCCATAATTTCACAGTTGCTCGAAGAATCTGTAGCAGTTACCCCGTTTACAATCAACATCATACCTGGCTGTTCAGGAAAAGGAAAGTAAAAGCTAAAAAAGAATATATGCTTTTCCGGATCAGCTGTGTCTCGTTACATACGGTTTTTATTGCAGTTTTTCATGTTGATGGCTTGTTTGGTGTAACAAACCAGTCAATTGACCAATGAATTGAACTGCGAACATCTCCACAGCGATGCATGCTGTGAATCCAAGTTCTTATGACAGTGTCACTCATGCCACTCTTAGAAATTAAATCGCCTTGACTTTTCGCGCACAGTATTATCCCTTGCTCAATAACAAAATTGGACGATAGCCCTGCGCAAAACCGGTTGCTTCTCTTTATGACAAAATAACCCTCCACAAATCTGTCATGGAGCCGTGTATGTTGTGAAGCCAACATCAACATTTTTTTTAGATACAAGTAGGTGCTCTTGGCATAGTGCACAAGCCCTGTTGTGGCAAAGAGTTTAGCAAATACAAAGACCAAATTCTTGTTCTTTCAACGAAAATGAAGTCTTTGATTATGTCTATGTACTATAAAGATATTGTATCTACAATTATTTTTAAGTTTTCAAAGAACATGACAGCAGCAATTTTAGGTTTTGAATGCATCCCCTCAACTTTTATAAAGTTGGCAGCAGTTCACAGGTTTCTAGAGCTTCAAGATTTCCTGATCCATCCATAACAGGAAAAATGCTGCCCATGAAGCTCATCAGCATGTGAAAACCACCCCATTACACAACAATATTCATGTTTTTAGCTTTCACAATTTCAATTGCCTTGATGTACACAGCATATGTTGTAATGTAAAGCATGGTGTAGAAATCCCAGTTTGGAGTGCTTGATGGGAAATGTATAGAAGAATGGAGAACATAATTCGTTAGATGGATTCAAACTTATGATTGGCAGCATAGTGACGAGATGTTTTTGAGGATATAGATCCACTGATACTGTCTGCATAAAGCCAGACCAATTTTACCGCTGGTGTTTAAAAAAGTATGCAACTTTCCCTAAAGTATTTCTTCGCTGTGAGTGGACAAGTTGGTGGGTGGATTCAGTGTTGACAATGCTTTCAATTTTAATTGTGACAATCTAGGTTAACCTGATGGAACAAACTTTTCAATAGTTATTGCTTTTATCTTCATTGCATCTGTCACCTTCTGAAATATTGAGTATGGAATCATGATCTTCATCTTTCATAATGTTCTTTTCATGTGTATCATGTACCCATGATCAAATAATTTGCCACATCCTTCAAACAAACTACATTTTTATGACCCTCTAAAACCTCTTTTTTATCCATTTTGCAGAGTAAATGTAATCAATTGCAGCAATTTATTTCATATTTTCAGGTAGTTTTTCAACAGAGTATAGCTCTTCTTCTGTTTCCAACCACCTGTACAAGCTCTCAAAGTAGTCTCTCTGCTCTTCATCTGTTGACTTTTCATCTTTTTGTCTGGATGTAGGAGCTTCTCCAACTGAATCAGCTTTGAACCAGATTGATCCAAATAATTGTTCGAAATCAAACTTCTGCCTATATGCATTTGCATCGCAAGCTCTCAGAAAATTTCCTTAAATTTGACAGTCTGCACAGACATTTTCAAGCTTACCAGCATGATTGCAATCTTCCTTGTAGACTTTACAGCAGTACATGCAAAAATGTTTCCAATGAAATAATGTGAATCGCTTCTCCCTTCTTGATCACAACACTTCTGTTTCTTAGAACTGATTTCATTTCCAGCAGTCTTTTGGCATTGCCTGTTAAGTTTCACATTAGCACATTCATTGATTTTAGATGTCACAGTAGGGTTGTAAGACTTCATTTTCAATTAGCTGGCTGTATTCCAACAGCTTTGACAAGCCTATTATTATTATTAGCAACGAATATTTTTAACATACAGGGTTTTCTATCAGTTATACTCAAATATGAAAATACTGTTATCAAAGGAGTCCTGTATGGATAAAAGTAAATAAATTAATATAAAATAAGATAAATTATATATATTTAAAAAGTATTAGATGAAATTATAGATGATACAGAACGTAAAAATGGCACAATTGTACTACTGAAAACGATGAGTATCGAACGGGTAATTTTGAACTTGCTGAACATCATAAGTTCAGTTTTACCCTTTTTTAAGTTAATGATAAGTTCGTTCTCTTTGAGCCAATTACATGTGTTGCTGAATTCAATATTGAGAAGTTTTTCAACTACAACTATGTCTTCTTGTGAAATGTACAGCATTGTCGTCAGCATACTCAATGATCTTACAGTGAGAGAGAACTTTTTTTGATTTTTTGAAATCAAGTAGGAGCAGCAAAGGTCCAAGGATCGAACCTTGTGTTACTCCACATGTAATGTAATTAGGTGAAGACATCGTGTTATAAAAAAGAACTGATATTGGTGCATGAATAGATAGTTGGATAAATAGCTCATTGCGATTCCAGAAATTCCGAATTTTGGGAGTTTGTTTAATATGGATACATGGCTAATGGTGTCAAATGCCTTACTAAGATCGATATATATATATATATATATTGGTTGTATTTGGCAACACTTCAGGCTCCAGGCTAAGGAAAAATGGAATTTTCTTTGGATCATTGTATTAGTCATGAAATTTATCCAAGTGAAAAACCATAGTACTTGCTTCCAATGAAGAACACTGTTAAAAAGGATTTAGAAAGAAGTTGTCGAGAAGACCTATCAACACACTCTAAAGATGTACATGGGGTAGCAGCCTTTTTCTGATCAAACTATCGCTCGTCCTAAAGTTATCTAACAGTTATGTTGCCTCTCTGGTTTTACAAGAACAATAAAAACATAAAGCACACTTAAAAGGATGAGGTATTCTAAGAAATCATACTATCAGCGTGTAAGATAAATAATTTTTAAATCCAAAAATTTTAAAAATCCACATTGCAAGATGGGGCATATTTACTTTGGAGTGCTTGCTTGTTGATATAGGAATAATTATCAAACACCTGGAAGCTTTCTGTATAGCTATCTAAATGAAACCAGAATCTTTGCAAAGCACAACACATAAAATCAGTTTATGAACGTTATTTCTAGAGCTGCAGCTGTTCATTTAATTCTGACAACAAATTGGTAAGATTGCAAGCTGCTTTTATTGGAAAATCAGTAACTAACTGCTCAATTAAAATGCTAAACCCTAGCCTAGATTTAATTGTCTACCACTTGTTTGACAGCACTTTTAATCAGTCTACTTCTTAGGAAAAACTTTAAGGATGTAATGAAGATCTACCTGCAACAGTAGTAACTTGGCGCCTAATAATCTTGGCAGTTTGGGAATTTAGAATTAATATGATCACACTGAAAAAGAAAATATGCATACCAACTTTAAGCTGTTGGAATGGATTTTGGTAGCATTGATACCTCATGTCTTTCCTTTAATTTAAATGATCTGTACATAGCAAAGCTATCTTTACATGAAACAGCCAAGACAAAAATTCTTTGCACATATCAATATGAAAACCCAGCAATATTTCAGAAAATATCTATTTTCGATAATAGTGCTGTGAAATATTTTCCCCAACTCAGTTCCTGTTAGAAATTTAACATACTATTCTACATAAAACTTCGCTTCTAATGATACCAAACATGCTTGGATACCTTTACCAATTTTAATAGTTCAAAGTTAGGGCTAATTCCCTCTATCTCCAAATCAGTTTGGAAAAAAAATCAAAGCCAAACAGACGAATCACAAACACAAACATAAATAAAACCAAATGCTAATTTCTTAAATACCGTTCTTGAAAAAATATGCAAAGTTCATTACTAAATCTTTTGTAGTGGAATAAAGGGTTTGAGATACATGTTAAGGTTATCAATTATTTTTTGAATATAAAAATAACAAAAATTTATGACTTTAAACAAACAAGCGCTAAGCAGCTACTGGAACCTCTGCTAATGAATAACGGTCCCATATTTTCATGCAAAATGTCTGAAAAAAAAACTAATGAACAGCCTCAAAGAAAATTTTAAAAACGTCAATTTTTAGCCATTTTTGGGCCTACTACCCTAAAGCAAGAATGTTCAAGAAAAATCTGGTTCTGACATTGTTCTAGTCCCCTATCGTCATGGTGAATTTAAGAAAAAACTAATGCACAATGCTTTCCAAGAAAATTAAAAATGTAAATTTTAGGCCACATTTGGGCCTATTACCCTGAAATGAGAATTTTCCAGAAAAATCCATCTCTATCACTACTCATCATTTATGGTCCCCTATCTATCATCATGCAAATGAACAGTTACTGAGAATATTACGCATGGACGAACTGACGGACAGAAGGACAGAGGTGAATTTTAGACTCCATCTGGCAAGCTGTAGCTCCAAAAAAATCTTTTTGAAGAAGTTCAAATTCTAACTTCTACCTCTTAAGTAAATTTGAATTTGAATATGAAAGTACCTGTCCAAAAGGTAAATCTTTTAAAGCTATCATTAATAACGGTTGTAAAAAGATTTAAATTCATTTTATAACCAAAACATGTGTAAATCATGTTTTTCCATAATTTGACCAAACATAAAGTTAAATTAAGCAATAAAAAAAAAAAAATTTTAAAAGTAAAATCATAAAACTTTGAACCTTCACACTCAGGATCCAATGGACTTTTGTACTTCTTTTTATACCCTTTTTTACATGAACAGGTTCTTCCAATAAGCCTATCATGTGTACATATCTGATGACAATTACCATTGTTGAACAAACACATATTTGATTTACACCTTGGTGTTTCGTCCAAACCGTTTCTACAGTCTTTGACACCATCACAAATCTTGCTTTTGTGAATACATTGAAATGTACCACAACTAGAAAATAAAAGAATGTATCAAAACTATAAAAACTCCATAAATATTTTCTTTCAAAATTCAACTATTTCTGCAAGTCACATTCTAAAACTTAAAAAAAATTTTTTTTTTTTTTGTGGTGCTGAAATTTTTCCAAACTTGCAGTTAAGCCAGAATTGTGCTAGGAAATTATAATCTTTGAAAGAATGTTGGCTTTCTTTAAAAATCAAGATTTAAAAATTTCTACTGTTTTGCTTGAAACGCTAACAAATTCTGAAAATAAATTCTGACCAGAAATAGATTGGATATATTTTGAAATTCTGACTATAAATTGATATGGATATGTTTTGGAATCAAATAAACATTAAAAAAATTTTTTGCTGAAAATATTTTCTATAAAAATAATAATTGAAATAACTGAACAAATTACAACAAAGCAAAACCTATCAGGTTATACAAATATAGTCCCAAAAGTGACGCAACTCCTATTATCATTCAAAATCTTAATAAATATATAAAAAAAAAATTGTAAGAAATAAAATAGATAAAAAAAAAACTATGAGTATCAATAGCAATGAAACGCTATCTGATAATAAATAAAAAATGTGATAACAAATGTAAAATTATTATTATTTCAAGCTACTGTAACATATTTAAGCAATTGTTGATTCAAGGTGTTTGTAAAACTTATTTATGGATAAGACATTTCATCAATTATTGGATTGTTTTAATTAAAAAAAGTTTTAACAGCTCTTTTTTGTTTTCCAATTTAAGTCAAAATTTTGATTATTTAATAACTATTTATTAATATAAGCAAAAAAAAATAAAATAATAATAGTTTATCCAATATACTCTATTTAATTCAGAAGAATAATCAATTAGCACATTAATCGAAAATTCTTACATCGCCGCTTTTTCTTTTTCTCTTTTCACAACGCTTAGGTTATTTTAGAATAGCAATTCAAGTAATATTTTCAATTTTTGAATTATATTACATCACATTACATATAATATCATTAACAACAAATTTTCCAAAAATGTTATTGGTTATAAAACATTCATTAATCAAAAAACTATTTGCAAAAAATGAATTACCAAGAGATAAAGTGATCTTTTATAACGTAATAGCTATGATAATCTTTTTATTATAAATTTCATCAAAGGAATGTCTTTGGGTAATTAAAATAAGGGATCTATTAAAAATTTAAATCAAAATTCAATAAACTTTGCGTTAATCTTTAATCTTTTACTTTATCTGATGTAATACTTCTATTATCGCAAATTATTTTTTGAAGGTTGATACAATAGTGGGAAATTTTGGCCAATAACTACTTGCACTTTAACAATAAGCTTCATTCTTTTATTTTTTAAGTTATATCAATTATACACTTGTGTTTATCTTGTAAAAACCAGTTTATTTTGCTATCCGAGTCATTTAATAATACTTACTACATTTATTGCTCTTAATCCAATATCAACACTTTTGTTTTTAATAATAAAACCAAACACACAACTTTTTTTAGCAGTCAAATCCTTCATCATTATTTCTGGTTTAAAAATCTTTTTTGAAAAGTCCTGATAACAGGCTTTTAACATCATCAAAAAGAAAAGGAACCATCAAAACAGATATTTGATACTTCATGAGAAATGCTTCAAGAAAACTGATATAAAAACATGAGGTTTCGCTTTTATAAAAACTAACTTCGAAACCAATAAAATTTTTCAAAATGCTTCTCATCACTCCACTATTTTATAAAGTATCTCAAAAGCAGTTTGAACTGAATTTTCAAACCATTTAAATTTACAAAAATTCTTGAAAAAGTTACTTCCAACAGTTTTCCCTGTATAAACAAATTCTTAGATGTGTAATACTTCGAAAAGAAAAAAAGAAAAGGAACCATCAAAACAGATATTTGATACTTCATGAGAAATGCTTCAAGAAAACTGATATAAAACCATGAGGTTTCGCTTTTATGTAAACTAACTTCGAAACCAATAAAATTATTCCAGATTGCTTTTCATCACTCCACTATTTCATAAAGTATCTCAAAAGCAGTTTGAACTGAATTTTCAAACCATTTAAATTTACAAAAATTCTTGAGAAAGTTACTTCCAACAGTTTTCCCTGTATAAACAAGTTCTTAGATGTGTAATACATCTGTTTAAAAAGCACCATTTACAATGTGAAATTCACATCAGACTATGATAACAACTTTAATTTATGTTCAAGCTTATACAAAATTTTTCAAAACTGTCCAACGTAGACTTGACCCGTCCATTGAAATTCAAAGGTGCTTTATACAACTCTAAGCCTGATTAAAGTTTTCTTTCGCAGTCGACGTGCCTAAATAAAAGTAATTTAGATAGCATGTAACCTGATTTTTTTTTTGTTGCAGTAGGAAATGACTATTTCCATTTTACTTTATTGGACAGTCTTGTGCAAAGCCTCATTGAAGCAAATAACGACCAGTCCGTTTTCATTTAAAGACTCATCATCATGAATGTACGAAGATAACACATGAATAACAACATTGAGTCATTTTAAAAAATTTCTTAATTAGGTGAAAAGCACTTGCGAACTGTACGTTTTTCCTCAAAAGGGGTTTTTTATCTATATTAATTTAATTATTTCAATAAATAATATTCCAACTAATTCATGCGAAACACGTTTTTTTTTTTTTTTTTTTTTTTGACATATTACAATAAGACAAAATAATAGTAATATGACAATTAATACTTTTGAACCTTCAGCTTCAGAAAAACAAATCCTTTTTAGCTGGAAAAAACTTAGTCTTATTATTTAACTCTTTCAGTACCGCCCAGTGAAATAACGTTCCCACAGGAACGATGATGTTTTCTGTTCCTATATGCCAGATATATATTATCATAAGATTTTTGTATTTCTACTGCAGGGAACCTACATTGCTTCTGACTATTATAATTTCGTATAAAAAAAAATTATAAAACAAATTTTTTTCTTTTTTCTACTATGCTTTGGCTGAATCAATCAATGTTTTTGTGTGTGATCTATAATACCAAGGCACTGAGGCACTGATGTCAGAAACTATCTTATTTTCAAAAAATAAAATGTGCTTAGCTCCCTCTCTGCCTTAACTTCTAAATGTTTTCTTAACAAAATTTTGAACACAAGCTGTAAATGATATGGTAAAGTTCTCTTATAATGAGACCACAATGGAAATATTGTTGTGACAGACAATTTTTGTGCCTATACCCTTGTCACCTTTGTTTTTTTTCTGAATGTTTATCTTTTTTGTTATTTTTGGTCTATAACCTTGTCTCGTATATAGCATGTGTATACTTGTTTGTGACAGAATAAATACTTACTTACTGTAGACACTCTTACTTACCCTGTACACAAATCAACATACGCCGATAAAGATGGTATACGGGTTGAAACGAAAGCTAATGAAGTTAGAAAGCTGACTGCATTTCTCCACCAATTCTTCAGAATGGAAAACCGAAAAACTTATCAGTCTTTGAAACATATGCCAACGTTTTCTGAGACAAAGCGGAACTGCAAAGATTGAAATGCAAAAATGAAGAAAGAGTAAAAGGTTTTCTCCTACTACAGAGGCCCTCAATGCAATGTTTAATTACACTTTAATGTGAATAAAAACTGTTCCAAATAATGGCATACCAAGTAATATCTATCATAAGTAACATTTTTTAACAGTTTTTATCATTTTCCATAGTTTATTTGCAGTTTTGAATTCTATGACATCATTTTTGAAAATCTTATTTACTTTGTTATGTACTTTATGTTTAAATCAAGAGACTCAAAAAACTTTAGAAATTAGGTATGTTTTTGCATTTGTCATAAAATATTGCTATTTCTAGGCTCCAAATATGGTAAAGGTAGACCCTTTTTGTATGTATATTTTGCATATATTTTCTATAAATTTATATGTATATGCTGATATTTCTATACTTGTGTTATAATGTCTGTTTGCAAGTTGATTTTTATAGGATATATCTGTAATTTTCAGATGAAAAGCCAACCTAAAAGACTCAACCAGCATGTATGAAGTAACAATAAAAGCATTAGGCACTTCTTTGACCGTTCTTTCCATTTAGCTTATCTTTTGTACTGTAAAATATTTTTGAAATGCTAAATAAGAAATTATAGTTTTCGACAAGTAGCCATTTGGGTCAAAATAAAATCTCAGAGGTCTTTTGATTTCACGCAGAATTTAAATTTTTTAAATTTAAAACTGCCTCTTTTCTACCCTTATACCTATTTAAAGGACTTGACAAAAAAAAAACATACTAACAAATATAAATGAATTCAAAAGATAGTCTCAGCTTCACTGAATGTCCAAAAATTGTCTAAATTTGCTCATTTAGCCATATAGCTTAATGGCTAGACAAATTTTCTTTTACATTTAAAAACTTTTATAAATAATAGTCAATTGAGAAATTCTGTTCATTTCATATGTAATCTTTTAATATCTGATTTTTTAACATAATTAAATTTTACATTTTAATAATTTCTTTTTCCAATGCTCATATTTTCGATATTGGATCTCAACCAATGAAATTTAGGTGACATAGATATCTCAAACATGATTGGATAATGATCAAAAGATATGTGAACTTTTCAAATCTGTTTGATTAAAACTTTGCTAACACCACGCTTTACAAATGATATTTCATCTCAGTACTCAAATGTGAACTTTATTTTTTCTGCAATGTATGTGCATTTACAAAATAAATAAACAACTTGTTTGGTTTAAGAAAATAAGTTGTTGTTTGCCCTAATGAAAAATTTTGATTTATTTTTTTGTGTGTGTGTGCCATAGAAGTACTGTAGCATAAGAACATGGTTATGCTTGAGGTTTAAACATGTTCTATCTGCAAAAAGAAATATTTTGTAATGTGTGACAGGGATTGTAATTCTAAATGGTAGAGTATAAACCACAAAAACTGAACCTAAATAGTGTTGGTTTATCTTTGTTGCGTCAGTCAGGGTATACAATCCCAAAAGACTGGTAGTGTAAAATATCTAGCTTAATTTTAGAAGTGAACCTCAAACACCACACCTTCGTATGCAGGTTTATCTTCTTGTAAGTGAACCTCAAACATATATATATATATATATTTGAACGCATGAAAAAAGATTTTCAAGAAACGTTTAAAAATCATGGTTTAAGCCTCTTAATTGAAACAAACCTGACTGAAGTAAATTTTCTCGATTGCACATTTAACTTAAAAAATAATAAATACCGCCCTTACAGTAAACCAAATAATGAAACATCTTATATTGACATTAATTCGAATCACCCTCCCTCGATTTTAA